>JAXBDA010003640.1:0-33445 GCA_036023075.1 Gaultheria prostrata
TTTAGCTCCGATTTTCTGAAACTCATCAAAAACACAACTCGCGCAAAATCAATCATTTAAAGGCACAAAATGCACGTGTGTGTGATCAAGACAAGCGAGATAAGCCCGGATATATACAACATTTGGGGCTTATCAGTCGTTACAGAAATGGCCCTTGCTGCAGTGTCCAACCGGGGAGCCATCAACTACAATGATGATTGGATTGTTGATTCAGGGTGTTCCAATCACATGACTGGAGATAAGGAGAAGCTGTCTAATCTGTTCGCATACAAAGGAGATCGGGTGGTGGTGACGGCAAACAACTCAAGGTTGCCGATAACTCGCTCTGGTAAGATCGTTATCAATCCTCGGTTTAGCCCTAGCGAAGTTAAGTTGCAAGATGTCTATCATGTGCCAGGGATGAAGAAAAACTTATTGTCAGTCTCACAGCAAAGTCCTCAGGTAATTATGTCGTATTTGGCCCGGAGGATGTTAAGGTGTACAAAAGTCTTAAGCCAGTAGGTACACCAATCATGGAAGGACGGCGTCTAGAGTCAATCTAGGTGATGTCAGCTGAATCGGCTTACGTAGATAAGACTAGAAAGAATGAGACTGCAGATCTCTGGCATGCATGCTTGGGGCACATGAGTTATCATAAACTAAAGATAATGATGAAGAAGGCTATGCTCAAGGATCTTCCCCAGCTAGACGTTCGAGAAGACGTGATTTGTGTTGGGCGTCAATATGGAAAAGCACATCAATTGCCGTATGTGGAGTCAAAGTTTAGAGCCAAAGAACCATTGGAGCTCATTCACTCAGATGTATTTGGGCGGGTAAAGCAAGCATCGGTTAGTGGCATGCGCTACATGGTGAATTTCATCGATGACTTCTCGAGGCACGCTTGGGTAGACTTCATGAAAGAAAAGTCAGAAACTGTATCAAAATTTAAAGAGTTTCGTGAGAAGGTTGAAAGTGAGTTCGGAAAAAGGATTCGATGCTTATGAACAAATAATGGTGGAGCGACTTCTTGATGCTGTGAATTGCTCAAATAAAAAAGGAGTGTAGAATTCGACGACAATTGACCTGCCCAGGTACTCCACAGCAAAACGGCGTTGCTGAAAGAAAAAATCGACACCTTGCAGAGATTTGTCGGAGCATGCTACATGCAAAGAATGTGCCCAACCAATTTTGGGCAGAATGCATGAAGATGTCAGCTCATGTGATCAACAAGCTACCATAGGCAAAGTTAGGCTTTGTCTCACCCTACGAGAAGTTGTGGTCCACACCGCCCACAGTAAAGCACTTCCGCGTCTTCGGGTGTGTATGCTACGTGTTTGTGTCAGCTCACCTGCGTAGCAAGTTTGACAAGAAGACTATTTGTTGCATCTTCGTGGGCTACAACAGTGAGAAGAAATGGTGGAAATGTTGCGACCCTACAACTGGTCAGTGCTATACGGTCTTTGATGAAGCTTAGTCACGGTGGTTGCTGCAAAAGGTGGAGCTGCCAAACTTCGAAGATTTACAAGATATTTTGCATGAGGACCTGGGGAGATAAGAGAAGGAGAAGAATCTCATGATTCAACTAAGGAGCCAATGCCTACGATAGGAGATGGTGAGCAACAACCAAGTTCGTCCGGCACGCCAGAAAAATATGAGCCCACGACAAACCGGAGTACATCCTAGAAGTCCAGAAGAGCTTCGCCCCAGTCAACAGGAGGTAGAAGAAGACAATCCACCGCCAAAGAGATCTACCTGACAAAGAAAGCCTAACCCAATGTACGTGGATGCTGCGTTTGCTGAGGAAGAGATAGAGATGATGTCACGCCCTCAATTTTATAAAAAATAATGTTTCATATTTCCACGTGGAGGTCAACAAACTCCATGGTCAAAGTCAAAGTCTTACGGTCAAATTGCAATAAGTCTACGGGTCTCCAGTACCCCAAATGTTATTACATAAAATTTTATATTGATTACATGATTGAAGTCACGAGATGAAATAGTTACAATGTTGTCTTTTCAAAATAAGTCCAAAAATAACAAAGTCGTCCGTTCAATGCTCGATACCTGAAATTGTTAGGGTGAGCTCACTAGCCCAGTAGAGAAATGTCTATCAATGCTACATGCAATGAATGCAAGTGTGGGATGGAGGATGAGGATGGCAGTCACACAATGATACTTCAAGATTTCATAAAAACTCAATGAAATGGGAAAGAAGCTCGCAATTACTTAAAATCATGGACTTTCACCCAAATGTACTCGACACGTACCTGATACGTACCCAATATCTCTTTTGTGTTCCACTCGTTCAATAAGTCGTGTCACCGATTCATTATACTTTTAGCATTTTAGAAATTCCTAGCGACACGTCCATAGGACGGCCCTAGTGTCATTTCGGGCATCTTATGACCCCGTGTCAATCTTCCCCTTGGCCAAGACATATTCCTAGCATGGGTGGCCCTAGTGTCATTCCGGGCATCTTACGATCCCGTGTCATTCTGGGCATCTTATGACCCCGTGTCAATAGTTTCATGTTCTCACTTTCAATTAAACATATACTCATTCCATTCACGTGTCATCACACGACCCACGTTTCATATCACTTTTCACAAGGCATCACATACCCACTATTCGGCATAAAAACATAACCACAACTCGTTCTACATGTTATAACTCCCGCTAGATCAATCAACAATCACGTGACATGATGCACCTATCTCATATATCCGAACACATGGTCATCCAATCGGACACATCCAGTTAAAGGACTGGACATACAACCGGACACATCCAGTAAAGGGAAATGGCATACAACCGGACACACCCAGTAAAGGGAAATGGCATACAACCGGACACATCTAGTGAAAGGACTGGACACATGGTCATCCAACCGGACATACTACACCATCCATTCGGACACATTCAATAAAGGAAAAGAAACGTCCGAGACAACAACCTTGCAGATTTTCAAGTTGATTCAATGGGGCTCCAGATCAAGAAGAACCAAGGTCAAATACTGATTTCAACTGCAACAAAGAGGTAGTATAACAACTAATTTGCGTAGGAAAATAACAATAATCATGAATCAAGCTTGGATAAACCGAATGTGATTTGGAATATGGGTTTTGCAATGAAATTATCAAATACAAGTAGAGATTGATCAAGCAAGTGAGGAATCCATACACAAACATTCAAATACATTTACTAGCTTCCAAATGTGTAGATCTTAAAACCCTAACCCTTTCTCCAAGCTCCAAGTGAAATACCAACCTCTGGAGTGAAATGAGTAATATCTGTGCTTCAAAACGCGTAAAGGAGCCAAGATTGACCAAGGCTTGTGAATGAACTTGGGAGATTGGGTGAGATTTTATGGTGGAGTGAGAAGAAAATGGAGGAAATGGAGGAGAGCGAGGGGGAGGGTGATGTCTCTCTCTCTCTCTTCTCACACCACACATATCCATACACACCACATATTTCAAATACATACACTCTAGGTAAAAAAACTCACTAGTGTAATGCAATTAACCCCCAACCAACTCACACACCAAATTAATCTAGCACCTTCACTATTGTAAACACTTTACAAAATTCCTCACATTACCTCAATATTATTTTAAAAAAAGATTTAACATTTTACGGGTCTTTACAGGTGAGCCATGTGAAGACCAAGAACCAAGTTGTGGACAACTTTACTAACGGACTCAACAAATTCAAAAAGCAGCTTGGCATAAAGGGGAAGGGGAAGTTAAGAGAGTTGGAGCTGAGGGGGAGTGTTGAAAGATCTTCACCACCTCTCTTGAGTTTTCCTGAGTCTTCCGAACGTCTCCGAAAACTTCCGGGTTATTCCAGAAATATCTAGACTTCTCTGCAATGCTTCAGAATCCTCTAGAATATGCTAGAGTCTTCTGGGCCCTTCCAGAATGTTGCGGAGTATACTAGAACCTTATAAGTTCTACTAGAATGTTCCGGAATATGATGGAAGCTTATGGGCTTCACTAGAAGCATGGGGTAGTGTGCGCTTCTAGAATAATCTATTGGTCCCTATAAGAGCATCCTCATCAGGGGAGGCAAATGCCCCTGATGGGTATTTTGTTGAGCCAAAAGAGAAAAAGAACCCCAAAATCAGCCTCAACAAATTTTTTGCAAATTGTAACTTTGCTACAGTAATCCGGTATTTAGGTAGAGTCACTATTCACTGGTTTAGGATTATTTTAATAATTTTTTTTTTCTCTCTCTCTCTCTCTTTAGTTAAAGTACTATTTTTTTGGGGAAGTGGGAGTAGAAAGAAAGAATAGTTTAATATAGTGAAGTTAGAATAGAGAGTCTGATTTTTTGAGTTTTTGAAAAAGTGACTTGCTAATTTGTAAAATGTATTTTTGAGGTTAAATTTGGCTCAATTTTTGTTGAGGCTGATGAGGATGCTCTAAATAGGGATGAAGTCTTCATTTGTGTGCACGTAAGAGAGAAAGAGTCCATGCAAGTGAGGGATACTAGTGAGAGTCCAAGTACTAAAGAGTGTGTCCAAAGTTAAAGTGTCTTCCTAGATTGTGTGTGCTAAATCTTGTGTGTGAGAGAGTCATCCTTTGTGAGTGATAGTATGTGTTGTTGTACACAAGTTATAGTGTACAAGTGCTTGTAATCAATAAAATTACTTTTGTTTGTTGTGTTCAAACTCTACATATTGGACCCTTGAAACCAAGAAATTTTCTTTCATTCATTTGATCCCGAATTTAGGATTTTATCGATACAAGTGTATGAACAAAGTTGCATTTTTATCCTTGTTTACTTGATAGATTTATTACAAGAAGACTGCTATATCATTCAAATTTTGTGTATCTCGTTCTGGTAGGTGAGTCAATGTAATCTTATTCCCTTGAAATCAATATTTTCTCTTTTATACGTTTGATTGTGGATCTCAAAAGATAATTAATGAGTCAAATGTAAGAAAAGGAGGTGAAACGTAAGAAATAGTTCCAATCTTGTCCTGATATTTTGGATAGGTGAATCAATCTAATCTGAGTCGATAATGGTAATCTGATTATAGTATCATTTTTTCCTCTTGTACAAGACCAGATACTAGTTAGTATATAATGGAAGCCATCACTGTGTTTGTCCCTCGTACTATTATTATTCCTTATTGTACCCTCTCGCTTATATCACTTCGCAACAAACACTTCCTTGAAAACAAATGAGGACATCTATCACCATGAGAGGAATGACACTATTTCTCTTTCTTTCAGTCCTCTTCGCTCTAACCTACTCTTCACGCGGCGATTTAATAGACGACACCTGCAAGAAAACTAACTATACCAAGCTTTGCGTCTCGACTTTGAGAGCCGACCCAGGCAGCAAAACTGCAGATGTCGAAGGGCTCGCCCGCATCGTATTAGAAGTCGTGGTTGTCAAATCGAATGCCACTCTCAACCGAGTACTGGAGTTATCCCGAAACACAAGCGAAATTGTTCAAATACAGTCTCTTGCTGTTTGCGCTCAGAAGTATATAGATGCTGTTGGTTATGCAAATGAGGCCATTCGGAATTTGGGCTTTGGGAAGGCGAGCAAAGATTTAACAAGTTGGGTTATCAATGCTGCTGTTTCTTGTGATCATCAATTTACGGAATCACCCTTGACAGCTTACAATCTCATGGTGTATGAACTAGGTGCAGTTGCTTTAGGAATTATAGAATTATAAAATTGCTTGGTTGATTTCATGTGAGTTAACCAATTAATTTCCTCTTTCCTTAGCAATTTCGAATGAATAAATGATGGAATTTGATTGGTTTCTACTCCCTGCCGGTCTTTCCTCTTAAGTGTTTGAGATTTTATTGGAAGAATCATAAATTGTGATAGCTCTTTATAAGTGTGTGAAATTCTTTCTCTTTGAAGTATACTTTAAAGGAAGAGGACCCTCTCCGGTCCATGAAAATGGAATGGACCGTCAGTCAACCCATTTGTGGACTCTTTCCGGGCCTATTTTGATGATCCAAACCGTTCACATTTTAAAGCTTGTCAATAATATCAACCACGAAAAAAATTAAGTTGACCGTATATCGACTGATATAATTTCAGAATACATTTGTCTTGATTTGCAATCTAGTAAATATCACAGGAATTGAGTTAAGAATGTTTCCATCTACATGGGTTAATAAATGGGTTAAATGGGTGGTGTAATATTCTTGTAATAAGGTGACAAATTTGTTGAGAAACCATATGAATGATATCTGATCAACCTGATTTTTGGTTTGACTAATGTTTAGTTTGAATCATTAGAGTGGGCCTCAAATGGGCCAATTGACGGTCTAAGTCTATATTTTCATGAACTGGAGAGGAGTTGAGTCCGTAATGCAATTATATCGCATGAAGTTGCTAAGCATGTTTGCAGAAGCAGCTAAGAAGAATTTACTTTGAATACTAGAAAAGTAAAAAGTCCAAACAGATTAAGCACGGCTACTTCAATAATGTTGTCGTAAGAGTATGGATATGAGTGCAGTATCAGTGCAAGTGTGCAACACAGTTGAGTAAAATTTTGCAATTTTGCACCCCGTAAAATTTTGAAATTTATCGGGCACGGAGATCTTGGTTTGGGTTTTGGTTTTTCAGTAATGATTGGAGGGATAAATTGGGGTAATTATTGAAAATATGAGATAATGATTGGAGAGAGATAGAGAGATAAATGACAATAATAATTAAAAATATAATAATAAATGTGAGTACTGATTGTGGAATAATTAAGAAAAATTGGTCTCAAAACCCAAAACGAACAAGGTGCAATATCTAGGCAAGGCAACAGTATGCATGGGCGGAACCCTGTTGGGGCCAAGCGAGGCCCTAACCCTGAGTTTTTAAAAAATAAATTTTTACAATTTTCACTTATACCTTTGTACTTTGTGTGATTTTAACTTACACCTTCTCAACTTCATTTTTTTACTCCCTATTTACACCCATTGTACTTTCGAGTAAAGTGTGACTGGCAATATTTTTGTTAAAATCGATAGAGAAGGAGAATTTATCCCTTTGGCGAAATTTTTCCCTCAAAAAACAATTATACAAAATTTGACTATTTTAACCTTCCAAGCCATTTACAACGTCGGTAAAAGGTAGGGTATGAATTGGGAAACCCTATTTCACCCCGATCCCCAATTGAGGGGATTTTTATCATCCCCGCCCCAATCTCCATTGGGGATGTTAGACAAAGTTTCAAACCCGCCTCCCGGTGGAGATCAAGGTTTCGCCAAATAAACCTTATTCGAACCAAAAAATATGAACGGTCAATTATTAAGCTAAAGTGCAAGTATGATATTCAAATCAACAAACAAATTTGTTAATGTATTGATATTCTTATTGTATTAAGTACTCTATAATTGGCAGTAATTGATGAGATTTGTTCAATAGGTAATTACTTACGTATGTAAAAAGATTAATGCCGTCCCCTTCCCTTTCTCTATCTAAAAAACTCTTCGACTCCACCTCTCTCTCTAAAACTAGATCTATCGCCGCCTGGAGGGGAGGTGCCGCCTCTTAATTCCCTCCTCCCCCCGGACTCTTTCTCTCTTCCCTCTGCTGGTGGTCTCCTTAGCTCCGTGCAGTTGCCTCCCCTCCGGTCCTCCTTCTCTCTTTCCACCGGGTTCTAGTGGGGATTGGCTGCGAGGATCGTCAGGCCTCCCACCGGTTCACTCTTGGGTGTTTTCGGTTGTGCTTAACAGCTTGGGAGTCCTCACGGTCGTTGGTTGTTGGGGTGGAGGACCCATGCTTTCTCTGCGACTTCTAGCGTGCAATTGGCGGATTGCGGTGGCTTGGAGTTGGCGGTCGGAACGCTCTCCGGGGTTGCAACTGGGTTTTGCTTCCCGGAAGCCGGCGATGCTGGTTTGTAGCTGAGACATGTCCTCCTTCTGGTGGCCGTGATTTGGAGGGCCTCGGTTTGGTGGCGCTTTGGCGGCTTCCTTTCGTTTTTGTTTGCAGGTGGGTTGTTTGGTCGGTGGTGGATGAAGTTTCTTGGTGGTGGCCTGCAATGGAGGATGAACGTGTTGATGATGGTGGTGGTCGGCAGTGGAGGATGATCGTGAGATGATGGCGTCGGCATTCGACGGATCTTTGGCGACTTGGAGAGCGGCAGTTGGTCCGTCCTTGGGGCAGCAACAGGGGCTTGTTCCCCAGCTTCCGGCGGCGGCGGTGGCAACGTCGGTTCCTCTTCAAGTGGTCGGGGTGCAACGGGGTTGCGGCAGCGGCGGCAGTGCTTTAGTGGGTGGTTGTTTAGGGTTTTTATTGGTTTGGGCTTGGCCCATTTTATCTAGGCATTATTGGGCCTTGGGTGTTTGTTTTTATGGGCTGATTGTTTTATCTAGGTTTTTTGGACCCATGAGGGTGTTGGGCTTGTGCCTGTTTGGTGGGTTTCCTCGTTTGACTTCTTGCCAATCGTGGATTGGGTCTCGGATTGGGCAGACATTAGCTTTTTTGTTGGTTTGCTGTTTCTTGTCCTTTTAGTCTTGTAACAATTTCAAGATTAATGAAATTTTTTTTGCCTTTAAAAAAAAAAACGTATGTAACTCATACCCAAGATTTGAATAACTTAAATTCCTATAAATATGCATATAAATCGAGAGTGTCCGTAGTATGTATAAATGGTTCGGCGCGGGGATGGGGATTCGGGGGCAGAGATAACAAAATCAATAAATCATATCAACTCTATATCCGAGTGGATATCATATTCTCTAAATCCTACCATACCCGTTACTACTGGACAAAATTTTGGATAAACCCACCTCCATATCAGCGGGATGGGGCGGGTATCCATGGGATATGGGGGTTAAACAAGGGCTAGACACATAAACTACCTCTTGTTTAATTAGTATGCAAATAAATGTGTTCATTTGATTAGTACGAGTATAGTTTAGAGAAGATAGTTCAGGCAGAAAGGCTGCCGTGCCCAACTGATAACACGTACCCATTGGGCAGGCAGCACGATTACTTCCAGTAGTTTCTTTTTCTTGTGTGTGTGGATTGTATAATAGGGTTAAGATGCGCAACTGAACAATCGCATAAAGAGCCGTAGCTTCTGGCCAGAGTTATATTTTGTTATCATCAGTGAAATTGTACACAAAATTCTGAAAATGATGTGAACAAAATCCTAAAAGATATGAATCCAAATTATTGTTGACGAAAACATGCATGGATTGCAGTCTAATTTTCGTATGGGTTTATAAGCCAAGTATCCCCATTGATGAAGTTGGTCCCAAGAAAAGGCTCGGCCTCTTTGTCTGTCAATAAGCGTGCCCACGGCACTCTTCTTGTGAAATTGGCTCCTGGGCCACTACATTTGTATTCTCCATAATATACCGTCCTACAAAGTTCATGAGAAGAGAATAATTAGGGAGGGTGTGTAAAATAGAACTCAAAATATAGAGAGAATCATAGAGCGTTGATTTGGGTCAAGTTTCAATTTCGCAGCAGTTAAGTTTAACTTACGATTCGCGCTTGGGGTCATTCCAGTCGTTCCATCCTTCGCGAAGAACAATGTTGTCCATGTATGTGTAGGAGAAAATTACCCTGGAATAATCACCCCATGCTCTTCCAAGGTAAATCTGCCCACTCCCTGTTACCTTACAATCTTTGAAGGAAAACCCACTGTCCATCGAAGAAGCCGTGCGCTTTTGAGCGGTGAGAGCACCCCCATCCTCGGTGGCTATTGAGTGCAAGTTGCAATTCTACATAGTGTTCATAATGCACACAACCAAAAGGTATAGATCAGTCACATATGCTTTTGAATGTAGTAAATCCAAGCTAGTGGAAATGAGTAACCTCGTAAAGGGATTGGCCGTGGCCGCAGATGAAATCAACAGAGCCTTGAATAAAGCAATTACTGAAATAGTGAAGGCCCGTCTGATCATAAAGCGTGTCTTGTGTACCATAAAAACTACAATTGTAAAAAGCACCGTAACTCCCTGAGATTCGAAGCGCCACCGCTTGTTGTCCAACAGATCCCCCCATATGCCGTGCTGTGTTCTGCATTTAGACAAATATAGTTCACAGTACATTATCTAACATTTTCGAGATTGAAAAAAACCCAAGTAATTTTGGACCCTTACCTCGAACTTCATGTCGATGGCCACAAAGTAATCTGCATTGACGGCAACAGTGGCAGTACCGTAAGTGCTTCCGATCTTTGATGCTGTGTCGTTCCCCGTTATAGTTGGTGGATCACTGGAATCCCCTAAAAATGTAATAAAAGACATACTTCTAGGGATGACAATTTTTTCCCTAGATTTTTCACGCAATCAATCAGTTCATCTCTTTCAATGTGAAAAATTCAGGATTACGTGCAAATATGTAGTGTTGTTAAGAAATTATGTGCATGGCATGATGTTTGTGGTACGTACCTGTAAACACCTGGTTTGATGAACAGTATAACTCTTCTCTTGTTGTGCAACGGAATACTATCAAGGGCTTTTTTAATGCTTTGGAAATCACCGGTTCCGTCTTGACTAACATTGATTGTTACTTTGTTTACCTCAGCATTCTTCAACTTCACATCAAGAACTTTTCTCCCATTTTGCGCCGGTTCTTTCGTTTGTGTTTTTGCTACCATTTCATACTTGTTCTGAAATTTGTTGACGTGCCACGATATCCAATTGTCGTAATCTCTTGCTCTCTCTGATTTAGTGATCACAGAAGATACTTTTAAAAACAAAGTAGAGAGGAAGAGAAGGAAAAGAAGAAGTGAAAAAAATTTGGAAGCCATGGGATTGAGTGCTTGCATGCAGTATTGTGTAGCTAGCAAAGAATCAAATACTCGTTCTGATATATGGCAAATTAAGTTGGCAGGACGTCGAATGCAGATACCAAAATAATACTCATCGCGAGGAAGGTAACAATATTCTCCCTTTCCTTGTTGGGAAACAATTTTTGTTTTGTTTGAAATTGCTGGGAAAGAGTAGTTACCATTTGAAATTGACATCTTACCGTTTCACATAATGCAAATGACTTAGGATCTCCAAGGGACAAAATTTTGTGGGGTTCACGTGACGTGTATAACGAATATAATTTCAGACACATTTCTTTTCGAATGTGTACACATAAATACGTTCACATCTCATTCATTGGCGAATGAAATTCAACTATCGAGTCTTGATGACGTGGTCGTGTCACATCTCGTGTTACTTTGATGATTTTCTTTTTTACCCCCCAACCTTCGAAATGGAAGGGAAAATGCAAATAATCTATCTTCAAGAGTGTTTTGTTCTTTTTCCGTTATTTCATTTATGATTGGTCGTGGTCACCAGAATGATGGACACTTTTTTTTTATAAAGGATAAGTACCAAAAATCATGAAAAAAATAATTGAAGAAACATCAGCAAATCATTTACGGCATTACGAAATACTCCATTTAAATGCTTCCTTGCACATTGTACTTATAAAAAAATTCATAATAGCAGTTGTTGAAAATTTATAGGAATATAAGTTTTCCCATAACTTATAAATGCAGAACTGAATTGTTTTCGCAGACACCTTGGACCGGTTGGTAATAGTGGGTGATTCTATTAGCAGCTCGGTTTTTGCTCTATACAATTCGGTAAAAATAAATCATGTTTTGGACAAAATTTCCTAATGCATAAGGACCATCTTGCCCCTCCCTTTGAAAGGTAACTCCCGAATTTATCATGTTATTTCTGAAAAGTTCAAACTCTGTTAGACGATTCTATCCTTACTCATTTTATCATTTTGATTTCATATCTTAATTAGTTAAAGAAGGGCGAATGTGAAAATTCAACAATTTTGTCCCTTTTACTTTTCGAAATGGACAATATAATTTGGAATGGGAACAAAGTGGTCCAACTCAGAGGTTGGTTCATCAACTTATAAGACTAAAACTTAGGCTGTCCTTTTTCTCCAAGAAACCAAACATTTTCTCAAAAAAATTCATTCCCACCTAATTTTCATTCCAAGTTTAGACTTACAACAAAACAAACTGGTCCATCCACTATTAATTTGCGTGACAACTCCGGCGAGAAGCTCCGGCGACTTTATGTTTTCTATTCTTCTGTTTTTCTTCGTTATTTTGCTGTTTTTTTTTTTATAATTTTTTTCTTTGGTAGTTTATATTGGGTTTGATTTAGTGGGTTGAATGAAATTCTTACTTCTGGCTAAAAACTAAAAATAAAAATAAATTGGGGATGTACCACCCACTTGCTACAGGCCCAAAAGTGAGTAAAAAAGTGGACAGAGAGGCTCCTTGCAAGGGACAGCACCTGCTGTCTCGGTGATGTCGGGCAGCTCCGGTCACTCTCCAATGATCGGAAACGTTCACTTCGTAGATCTCGTCGAGTAGAACAAGTATACCAAAAATCAGCTCAATCGGATATCATTCAATGCCTGATCGGTACACATATAAATCGAAAATTATGGGTTCGAGTGGGTTTAATCTAGTGGTTCGGATGCATTCGTTTTATGATAAAAATGTTCCGATCAACTACTGAATGATGTCCGATTGAGCTAATTTTTGGTACACTTGTTCTACTCGACGAACTCTACGAAGTGAACGTTTCCAATCATAGGAGAGTGACCGGAGCTGCCCGCCATCACCGGGGATAGCAGGTGTTGTCCCTTACAAGGGCCAGCAGAGCCCCTCTGTTCGTAAAAGTTGGTTTAAAGCCGCTCAGTCCACATGCAAACTGGCCCCACCACTGACCTTTTCAGGGTCTAATTATTCAGTGCTTCGGAGTACGGCCACATGATACTCTGGGATCGTTTAACATCGCACATTCTCGTATTATCCATGACTTAAGTGTATGGACTCCATATAAATACGTGATGCTCAAACCGGAACATTACATGAATGTGCTTCAGAACTACTGATTAATTACTCCCTTTGAAGAGTATTGTGGATTGTGGACTAGTGGAGCTCCAAAGGAGTCCTTTCTGGAGCCTATCCATTTGTTTGATTTTTTTGTTTAAATTTTACTTTGGGAATCTGATTTGTTTGATTCAAATCCTTCATTTTCTTTGTCTGCTCGAGAACAAAACACGATTTTCACCCAAGTTTTTTGAAATTTCACTAAGAACTTTAACGAAAACGTACGTATTTTGTTCATATGTGCATCGATATCCGATCAACTTTATTTTTTTTTTTTACGTAAATAACAAACTTCATGAGCTAGACAAAATTTAACATGATTTTAGAGTGGTTGATGTTGTCCATGAACTCTAAAAAGTTACCCTTATTTGATTGGAATTGCTATCAGAGTATTTACAAATAGATTCCTCAAAAAGCAACATCTGAAATTTGAATGCTCAAACACTATCGGAGTGTCTGTGGAGCCCTATTTCTTTGATTCGATTCAAATCATTATTTTGTTTGTTTCGTCGAGTTATATATAAACATAAATTAAATTTGATCAGTTTATTTACAAACAAAACACGATTTTCATGAAAACTTTTTATGAATATAGTTTTCTTAGTGATCTTTAAGATAAACGCGCGTTCTTCATGTATGAATCGATGTCCGATCTAATTATACTTTTTTTACTTGAATAACAAACTCCACTTGCCGAACAAAACAAACAATTCCAATAAAATCAATGGACTTGAGATGGGGTACCAAACGGTATTTGATCAACTTAATTTTCAATACCGCCCATGTTCTCGACAAGCTTCATTCTAAATTTTTTTAATCACGATATCTCAAAAAAAATTATACGGAGTATTTTCAAATGTACAATCAACAATGTTATAGATGTGGAATGATCTTAATTATTTTTATTAAACACTATTTTCAAATTTTCTTTAAAAAATTATAAAAAAATATAAATAATTTAAAAATGACACTCACGATGAAAAAACGGACAATAAATTTAGAAAGGAGAGAGTATATATAAGTCACCAAAGTGAATATTTTGCATTATATATCCAAATTCAGCACATTTTCATCTTCAAAGATAAGACATTAACATCAAACAACAATAAGAAAACCTAATTATATATGCCTTCCCAACCTTTAATTCAGAAAATTAGTGAAAAGAAATCCCCTGTATCCGACGCACGAATCACACATTTCATGCCTGATCCAACATCAACCGTTAATTCCTCCGATCACTTCGAGAAACCCTCGCCGCCGCCGCCCATCATTTTCTTGAACTCATCAAAGCTGACGCACCCATCCCCGTCGGAATCCACAGACTCGATCATCTTTCCACAATCCTCAATGGAGCACTTCTCTCCGAGTCGACTCAAGATCTGGTGCAACTCGGTGGCCGAGATGAGCCCGTTCATGTTCTGATCGTACATCTCGAACGCTTCCTTCAGCTCCGCGGCCGCGGCGATGGCGCCGCCGTCGGATCCCTTGATGTAGAAGTCGGCGAACTCGTCGAGGCTGATGAATCCGTCCCTGTCGGTGTCGATCTCGTCCATCATTTTCTTCACGTCGTCGTCCGTGGAGGAATCGGATCCGAGGGCCTTCATGACGTCGACGAGCTCCGTGAAGGAGATCTTGCCGTCGCCATTTGCGTCGAATCTGTTGAACACCTTCTTCAGCTCCTCCATGTCGCCGTTTGGTGCGCCGGTGTTAGGCTTGTTTGTCGCCATTTGGTATTTAGAGAGAGAGAGAGAGAGATTGGTGGCTTTGTTTTGGCTATGAGATTGGTGGTTTTTCAGAAGAGGTACGGATGAGAGAGAAGGAGAATTGACCATTGACTTGGATTAATGATGGGAATCAATTCAGGTACTAAATTATTGAGGTCCACAGAATGCGACGCCCATTTTGTCGAACACCGACCATAATAAAAAATCACGTTACCATTGATATAGTAATTTCGAAACACATTTATTTTAGGAAATCGGGAGTGTTACGCAGAATGCTGTGCGGTCTCGTGCGTGGATGTGCCGCCATCGTTTCGATGATCAGAGACGCTTACCGTGTAAAGCTCGTAGAGTACTATTAGGTCTTGTTTGATTCGCGGACTAAAACAGGTATGATTGATAGTCCTGAGATTAGTAGTCCTGGACTATTTGTCCTGGGACTAATTTAGTCATCAATCTCACACAATCTCATGTTTGATTCGTGCAGGATTAACATCGGGCTATCCCATGTTTTGACCAATCCCGTGTTTGGTTCCCTAAACTAAAGTTCGGGATTAATATCAGGATTCTCTCTCTCTCTCTCTCTCTCTCTCTCACACACACACACCAATTCCAACCAATTAAACTTTTCAAAATCTTTTTCAAAGACGATTCTTGAACAAATTCAACATGAATTTTTCAAAAAAAAATTCACAATTCCATTCCTTATGCATATTAAGAAAGAATTGGGCTACAGATATTAATGAAACTCGATCAATTTAACAGTAGTAGTGCATCACTCTTTTCAGATCCAAATTTCAACAGTAGCACTCTTTTCAGCTGCAAACCAAATTTCAACAATCCAGTAGTAGAGCAATCAAATTAGGTGCCTTTTCACAGCAGTCGGGCTGGTAGGATTAACCATTGGGGTTCCGACCGGCTGTGGAATGTCCAGTTGAGCCATAGCTACTGTCCGAATAAGACAGGCCGTCACCACAGCACCACCTAGGTGACTAGTTGGCTAAAGACCCTCCTTACAAATCCACACAAGTCCCAGCAATAGCATGGAAGAGATTTGAACTTGGGTCGTCCATGCACAAAGAGAGAGAAGAATTTTATCCCACTCACT
This sequence comes from Gaultheria prostrata, assembly GCA_036023075.1. Classification (NCBI taxonomy): domain Eukaryota; kingdom Viridiplantae; phylum Streptophyta; class Magnoliopsida; order Ericales; family Ericaceae; genus Gaultheria; species Gaultheria prostrata. Next base: position 15,653 of record JAXBDA010003640.1, read on the forward strand.
TTGACCAACTAGGCTACGGGCGGTTCTCTTACGTTTGTTGTTGGTTCATGATCAATGCTCTAAGAAACATATCTTATTATGTAATAATAGTACTGTATAAGACAACAAAGGAAAAATCTGTTTGAGATGCTCTAAATAATTGAAAGGGAAAACTGTTATTGGAGGGAGAAGTGTTGAGGGTGTTTGGATGCCCATTTTTTCCATTTCCATTTTCACATTCTCCAATTGTAGCTGTTTGGCTCACCTAAACCAAAATTTAGGAACACACCCCCCATTTTATAATTCACACTCCTTTTTTTGGTCTTTATCCACATAAATTTACAATATTGCACTTTTTCAATACACATTTTTCACATATCCAAGGGTAATATTGTAAATTCATAAAAGTAAAGACGAAAAAGGGAACGTGAACTGTAAAATGGGGGGTGTGAAAATCATTTTCCAAAATTTATTCTCTTATACTGTATTTTCGATTTTTGAGTTTACAAAACAAAAGTCGGAAGTAGGTGACTTCTTATTTTTCAATTTTGCTATTTTGGTTAGTTAAAAAGGCCTACATAACGTATCAATGCACATACCTCTCAAATATTTTCCATGTTGCACAATGCATTCTACATATATCTCTCAAACACTCCACAGATTTATAAAATATTTTGGTCAAAATTCAAAAAACAAAAAATGTAAGATAACGTAATCCAAAAAGTAAAAAAATAAGGTTCTCAAACACTTCCGTTGTTTCCCGTTGTTTTAGCAAGTCAAGTCAACTGCCGGCTGGGAGTGAAAGCGATAACATAACAGTATATACCTGCGTGAAGGCAATAGTTGAGTACGATTAGTCCAATTTACTACTGCCCTAAGTTTTATTAGTACTCAATTATTTGATGATACAGCATGGATTATTTGATGATGCAAAGAGGGATTATATTCCCAAGACTTTGTATAATTTATAGGGTTAATTACATAGTATCCCATAACCTATCACTCTTTTTACTTTATACCCTTCATCTAAATAATCCTACATCTTGCCTCCTTAATCTATCATTCACTGATGAGTATCACTTAGCTCCTCGTGTCGCTATTCCGCTAGATTTCAGCGCTAGACTTCGATATGACATGCACGTGTGAGTAATTTATGACCAAAATATCCCTTTTTCAATGAGACAATGTTATCGGGCCACAATGAGCCGGTGTGGCATATGGGTTGTAGTTCCGAGTTCCAGATTTCTCCTGCGCTTAGTTTAGGGTTTGAGCTGGGTGCCCTGTTAGACTCTCCACTGTTTCATCCGTGACGGGTTCTTAAGTACCTTCGTTTCGTCGGGCCTGCATTTGCAGTAGGTGCCCTGTGTCTAGGATTTGATAGTGTTTGGCTCTTCCCTGTATTTTTTGATGAAATCTGTATAGCCTTCGGGCTTTTAATATGAATGAATTGACTGTTTTTCAAAAAAAAAAATGAGACAATGTTATATAGTACTATCAATTTGTAGGGCATACTTTAATATATTTATAATCTCTCAAATACTTTTTTTTAAGTACATCGTCGAAATTAAAGTAGTACTAACATCTTCCCTCATCATTTTTGTTTTGCTCTATAGGGTCCACTACGACTCTTGTTTTTATGATCATGACCAGGGGCGGACAAGGGGAGGTGCCCCTAGGGTTCAGTCCTTGCATTCCCTCCAATTTTCTACATATTTTTAGTACACTTTTAGATTTTTTTGTAAAATTACTGAAGAGTGGTCCCCTCAAATTAGGCGAAAATTACAATCCTGCGTCCGCCACTGATCATAACATTTGTACATACTTGTACATGTGTGTCATAAAAATAATTTATTCCATTATCTCGTTAAAAGGGGTATTTTTGCCATAAACTAGTCACATTTGCGTGTCATATTGGATTCAAACGCTTAAACATGGTATAGGATTTTTTAAATAAAGGAGGCAAAGTGAAAAAGAGTAGTAGTTTAAGGACGTAATCTATAATTAACCCTAGATATAGTAATTAACCTTATACACCTTATTACCTAACAAAAAACGGTCAGCCGCCGGCTGGGACAATTATTTGCACCAAGAGACGCGCACACATCTCTCTCAGCGAACTGTCACACCACCACCATTCGATGTGAAATTCAAATTCAATCCTCGCCCTCCATCAAACACCACACGAATCCCAACTACATGCGTTATTTCACCACCTCCATCAAATCATTCTAAACGAGTAATTTTTCAGTATCCTTAACACACCGTCACGCAATATCTCACAATATTCTTCCAGCGATTTATAGCCTATACGTGATGTTCTAGGATTCATGTTAATTACTAGTGGCAGAATGACTTGGAACACCACGTGACAGTGGTGCAAGGACACTGAATCATTTTGCACGCCTTACCAAATGGAATTAAATCGTTTGTAGCTGTCCAACGCGCAACTTTCCAACTGACGTATATCGTGTAGCAAAATCAATAGATAAATAAAATGAACAATAAACATATAGCAAAGAATGAGATATTTGCAGGCCATTGTACAGCAGGAGTATAAAGCATTCTCACATGCATTCACTCACCACCAAAACCCCAAAAACATCTCCTCCCAAATTCCCATCCTTAGCAGCAAGGGTCAAAAAACATCTTTCCTATTTTGCCCCTGAAAAATAACCCCTCCCCGGCCCAAAATGCGTGAAATTCTCCACATCCAAGGAGGGCAGTGTGGGAACCAAATCGGATCAAAATTCTGGGAAGTTGTTTGTGAAGAGCACGGGATTGACCCAACAGGCCGGTACAACGGAGATTCTGATCTTCAGTTGGAGCGGGTCAACGTGTACTACAACGAGGCCGGTGGCGGTCGGTACGTGCCACGAGCCGTGTTGATGGACCTTGAACCCGGTACCATGGACAGCATCAAGGGAGGCCCATATGGACAGATATTCAGGCCCGATAACTACGTGTTTGGGCAGTCCGGGGCCGGGAATAACTGGGCCAAGGGGCATTATACGGAAGGTGCTGAGCTTATTGATGCGGTGCTTGATGTTGTTAGGAGAGAAGCTGAGCACTGTGACTGCTTGCAAGGTACATGTTTTTGGACCCCTTTTTTGGAACTGTGACTGCAGGCCACGGTGTGACCCAATAAGCCCCAATCCGACCACAAGGTGTGATTGGATTATCGGATATATCCATTTTGTTTGACTCGTCGAGCTTTTGTACTTGCATACCATGATAGAATTCGAACATCGAGAGAAACATGAATTAAATGGCTAGTATTTATTTGGAACAAAACTTCAAGACACGCGTGCCTAAATCATAGGAGTATCAGTGTAAATGTTCGATCAGGGTAAATTTACACATGCGATTAACTTGGCAAGCTGGACAAAAGGTACAATTTGAATCACTTTTATGAACCGGGGATGGGCCACAAGATTAAGAGCGCTGATCGAAGGAGGCCATCCTAAACAAGATTGAACCATACCCATTGTCTTAGCTAGTCTTACATTTTTATTTTTATTTTTTAGAATAATTTTTAGTGAGAGAATTAGATGAAAGAAATGAACGACGAACCGAGTCGTTTCTCAGAGAAGGCTTGTTCGAGTTCGATTATTTGTAAATAGAATTGAACCTGAACCTCAAATTTAAGCTCACTTTGGTTCGGCTAGACTCGCGAACTTGAAGTATATGTATATAGCATGAGAATTTCATATATAAATTTGAACATGTATAGATTTTATAATTTTGTATATGTAATAAATTATGGCTGTACGCAATAAAAATTTGGATAAATAACAAAACCACCCCTAACGTTTCTTAGAAATCTCAAATTGCCCCCTCATGGTTGGAAGATTACTAATTACCCCCGTAGCATGCAAATTACCCCTGTCATGATGTAGCCATTAGAAATTTGAGAGAATTTGTCTGACATCATCTTATTCTAATTACAATGGACCAAACTATCCTTTTGTAGCTTGTGAATGGTTGTAGAGATGTGAAAATAGTTTTTCCACTTGCTACAATAGAAAAGTTTGGTCCATTATAACCAGGATTTGATGATGTCAGACTGAATTCCATTGAATTTCCTAATAGTTAAATCACGGCAAGGGGTAAGTTGTTATGCGATAAGGGGTAATTTGTAATTTACCAAACGTGAGGGGGAATCTGTAATTTCAAGAAACCTTAGGGGTAGTTTGGATAATTTACGCTAAAGATTTTATATAGAAACTTTTACAAGTACTATAAACTTAAAATATGTATATTTTTCTTAATGACTTTATATACTCACTCCGTCCTAATTTGTTTGCTCAGGTTTCTTTTTTGGGTTGTCCCAATTTGTTTGCAATTTTCCTGTTTTAGAAAACACTAAATGGCAAAGTTCCAATAATGCCCGTTTAGCTTTGTAAAATTATAACCCAACAAATTTAAGTTATTGATTGTCTTAAGATCGTGTTTTTGAAAATTTACATACTTTTCAACTCAAAGAGATTGATTCAATAAACTGGGAGAATTCCCGTAATGAGCAAACAAATTGGGGACAGAGGGTATATGAATTTTATGTACGTACCTAAACTTGAATATGAGCTCAGATACATTTTTGGCTCGTTAAAACTCGCGAACAAGCTCGAGTTCTAATTAAACCAAGGCAAGCTCGGCTTGTAAAGTTTTCTTTGAGTTCAATATAAAAACACAATGCTTTTATACCTGCAAAACGTCTCTGCAAAGTTGATGGTGAAAACAGTTTGCATTCAACTTTCCTATGTTTTGTTGCACCTGTATGTTGATATGTGATGTTGCAGGGTTTCAAGTTTGTCATTCCCTTGGAGGTGGAACTGGGTCTGGAATGGGAACCCTGCTGATTTCAAAGATAAGGGAGGAATACCCGGACCGGATGATGCTTACGTTCTCCGTCTTCCCCTCTCCAAAGGTTTCAGAAACTGTTGTGGAGCCTTACAATGCTACACTTTCTGTGCATCAGCTGGTTGAGAATGCTGATGAGTGCATGGTTCTTGACAATGAAGCCCTCTATGATATCTGCTTCAGGACCCTCAAACTCACCACCCCAAGCTGTAAGTATAGTAACAATCCTCACACTGAAATATACGTAAAATCAAACGAAGGGAAAGAGTCCCCAGGGCCGTCCTTATCATTTTAGGGGGCCAGGCAAACTTTAAGGTTGGGGTCCCTTGCGTACTTTTACTAGCAAATAAAATCAACAGTAAATCAATATCAGAATGGAAATGAATATATCTAATGAGGTAGATTAAATTTCTGAAAGTAGTGATCATTATAATAACGTAGAAGTATCACTTAACTATCACTCTTTTTTGTATGTATTAATAACGAACTTACTTTTATACCTAGTACAACACCATAAAATTTGGAGCCCCCTAATCTTAAAGAACATTTGGGGTCCCGAGGCACAAGCCTTCGTCACCTTCCCTCAGGGACGGGCCTGAGAGCCCCAGTTTCATTTGTCCACAAGCTTTGTTCATTGAAAATAAGAGAAAAGTTGTGTGATTTGATCATCTTGCCAAGCTTCCTTCATACTTGAGGTCTGGTTCAGCTCCTGAACTTCTAATTTTTTGAGTGATTTATGGAGGGAAAGGAAAAGGCAAGAACAAAATGAAGTGAGTTAGGTATATTTACTTCTTTGGTTTCTCTATCTGCTTCCTTTCCCTTCCTAGAATAATCTGCAAACCAAACACATCAGAAAGCCTCATAATTTTTGCTTGTGTTGATGTAGTTTTAAAATTTGGCTATCGATGTCAACCAAAGAGAAGCAATCGCAGTTTTTTTTAAGCTGGATCATTGATGTGGAGGATTTACCAAGAGAAAGGAAAATGATAGAGAACCAATGCAATGAACTCTTACTTCTTTACATCATTATCTTCTTTTCTTCTCCAAGTAGCAGATACCATCAAACAAACTACAACGGGCAAAGCCCGCATTGATCTTTTATCTAATAAATGCATCCCTTCCAGAAGTCGGAGGTTGTTGAACTTCATCGTCTTTCTTTGCCCTTCATAAATTCCCCCATAGACCATAATCCAAACAAAGCTTATTGACAATAGTTTCCTTCACAGTATATAAGAGAATAGTGGCCTAATTTGACCATACTCTGAAAACGTCTTGAACTTCTCTACTCTTTACTTGTGTCGATGCAGTTGGAGATTTGAACCACCTGATCTCAACAACAATGAGTGGAGTGACTTGCTGCTTGCGATTCCCCGGTCAGCTGAACTCAGACCTCCGAAAACTGGCAGTGAATTTGGTCCCATTCCCGCGGCTCCACTTCTTCATGGTGGGATTCGCGCCCTTGACCTCTCCCGGGTCCCAGAAATACCGAGCATTAACTGTCCCAGAATTATGTCAACAAATGTGGGACTCCAAGAACATGATGTGCGCAGCAGATCCGCGGCATGGCCGGTACCTCACTGCCTCAGCCTTGTTCAGGGGCAAATTAAGCACGAGAGAAGTTGATGACCAGATGACAAATGTGCAGAACAAAAACTCCTCCTATTTCGTCGAGTGGATTCCAAACAACGTCAAATCCAGCGTTTGTGACATCCCGCCAAGAGGTCTTGCCATGGCTTCGACTTTTATAGGGAACTCGACTTCTATCCAGGAAATGTTCCGGAGGGTGGGTGAGCAGTTCAATGCTATGTTCAAGAGGAAGGCATTTTTGCATTGGTACACCGGGGAAGGAATGGATGAGATGGAGTTTACCGAGGCAGAGAGTAATATGAATGATCTTGTTGCAGAGTACCAGCAGTATCAGGACGCCACGGCCGATGAAGATGGCGAGTATGATGAAGATGATGATGATGCTGAGGACTGAGCGTGCTCAGCTAATATGCTGCTTCGTATGTTTTTCTCGTATAAAAAACGGCCATCTACCAGGCTGCTGTTGTATTGTACTCTGTGTTTTCTCCCCCTACCTATCCATGCTGAGAAAGTACTTGGGAGTATTTTGAAATGACTTTCCTGTGTTACTAACTCGATGACTATCATTTTTTTAGGGGTCTGGGTCTGTGTTGCGCACTTAGTGAGTTGGGCATACCACATCTTTCCATCTTGGAAATCAATGGTTCGGATTCGCAAACGCTTTCTTAACCGTTAAAATGCTTTTTGATCGGTAAGAAAGCTCATGCAAATCTAGACCATTAAAAATACTTTTGGATGGCTGAGAAGCTGCATTGCACCGTGGAGCACACTAAGTGCGCAGCACAGACTCCGGACCCCTTTTTTAGCATTGCTAGGAGTTTAGTTATGTTTTACTGAGCATTCTATTCCTATCTTATACGAAGTCTTTTGATCAATAAAGTGTCCATGATATAGGTAGTATGAAATTTACCCCAAGAAGCACGCACAATCTTTCCGAAGATAGCTTATGCAGGAAAAATGGCACAAGAGAATTTAAGTTTAATGGACTAAGTGTCAAAACCAATGGGTGTAATTTAAGAAACAAAGGACAGCTCTTCCCACACCAAAAACCACGAAATCGGAGCAAAATAATCACCGGAACAATGGACACTTTTAACTGCCCAACCACAAGTTTATTTATCGATAAACTAGAACTTATCGTTCTAATAATAACATAACCAACAACATAGGGTGTTTATCCAAACCGGGATTCAACCAATACATTGTAAAACTCAACCCTCAAGAACTGAGGTTGCATAGATATTACGGTAATCATAATGACTCCATAAACCAAGGGACTCGAAGTTTATTCTGATGGCAACACAAACCACAAATAGAAGCAACAAACAGACTGAAACACCAAACACAGTCTGGGCATCAATTTTTCTTCGCGATAAAGAGCCCCCACCTCTGCTCTCCGGATGAACTCCGGAGCAACTTTGCATTCCACCCGCCAACTATTTCGTTATAATCCTCCTGGAGATCATTTGACAAGGAACAAACAGAAAATGTAGTTAATACCAAGTGTGAGATCAATTAACCAAATAAACTGATTCATAAAAGATGATTATGCACCTCAGAGAAGTCTTCGGTGAATTCTTTCTTATCCTTCTCTACTGTGTTTAGCTCCTTCTTAAGAACCTTCATGAACTGGAGCACAAACAATAACTTTGTTTTAGCTTGCGAAGCCCTTTATTTATCACAAAAATGACTCCTTTACAAGGGAACAATAAAACAGATAAGAACCTGATCTGTTCGATCCTCTGCAACGACCTCGTCAAAACCAGCATCTCTAAGCATCTATACATTGTACAAAAACGAGCAGGGCGGTCGTTGTGTCAGGAGGGGAGAGAGAGAGAGAGAGAGAGAGAGAGAGAGAGAGAGAGAGAGAGAGCATTTTTATATGTCAATATAACCTGCCCATATGCTTCGACACTGTGGAGGTCATATCCTCTTTGCTTGATGTACGCCTCGAATTCTGGCAATGGAGCTCCAGCACTCTTGCAGTAATCACTAATAAGAACTTTCCCACCAGGCTTTAACCACTTGTAAAATGATTTGAACAATGCAGGTTTATCCTGAAAATAGAGCATGCATATCTCAAGATTTTGGAATGAAGAAACTAGCAGCTAGATAAGTGAAAAACCAAAAGACAGAAACTAAACTTCAATCTGAACTAATAAGAGTTCATTATCTCAGAAATCCAATCAAGCCTTTAACTTAGCAATGCTATAAAAAGCAAATATCAGGTCGGGGCTCAAACTAGCAGAATAAGCAACCAAAGCAAATCAAAAGTTTAGTCAATAAGATGCAAAAATACTTTGCTTCCGTCGATTCAAGGGCAAAAAGATGGAAAAGAACACGTGATAGTCATATATCAAACAGACTGGTCAAGGGAGCAGTTCTCGAGACTTTTTTTTATTTCCTCTCACACTTCAACAGCGATATGGAAAGAGAAGTGCAAGGCCAAAACCCAAAAGTTCAACAAGCAACTTGAAAGGGAATATTTACAAGTTCAAAGCTCAGAGGAAGAAACGAAGAGGCATATTACTTGAATGTGGAGAATTGTGTCACGGCTGTAGATCACATCAAAGGTGTTGTCAGGATATGTTTTCTTGGTGCAATCAGAAACCTCAAATTCGACTGAACAGTTGAGCCCAATTGCCCGTTCCAAAGCAAAAGAAACCATATTCACGGACAGGTCAATGCCGACAACATGAACATCAAACTTCTCAGCCATGTAAAAGTCACCTCCACCAATGCCACAGCCCACATCCAGGACTTTCTGGCCAGCCTTAAGATCCAACTTTGCAACAAATTCTTTTGTTGTCTCTGTTCAGAAGAAAATTCAATTTGAGCAAATAAAACTATACAAGAAATTGGTAGAGTTACTGACTTTCAAAATTGTAGATTAAGAAAGCCCATATATATACATATCTATACATATCTCTGTGTGTGTGTGTGTGTGTGTGTGCTCCCTCCATCCCAAATTGTTGCGCCACTTTCACTTTTTGATTTTTTCAAACAATTGTCTATATTCACAATCTATAATGTTTTTCATAATTTCGAAATATCTGTTCAATAAAGTTAATTGAGATGTATCAAACAAGATCTATATGGCATATAAAAATCATTATAGATCAAAAGATATGGACAACTTTTTTAGAGATCCCAAATAGTAACATAGTACAACAATTTGGGGCAGAGGGAGTATTATATTTATATATATAGTGCGAGGGGTCTTGCCATCTTGGCCAAAAAACAACTTTACTGCAATTTAACGTGAATCTAAAGTCTCAAGCAACAGGACTACCACTGGGCTATTAATTACCTTCTTCTTCTTCTTTTGTTACAAGCTTCTTGGTGGTTTATCATCTCAACCAAAAAAACAAAAAAGTAGAAAAGAAGAATGTACCAACTGCATTTTTTAGAGAACTAAAGACAAAATCTTCGATAATTGACAATGAATTTACTCAAATTTGGAGGGAATTGTTTTCACAGTCCCCTTTTTACCATCTACACTCCTCTCTGTTTTTATTCATGTGCATTATCCCTTGATATGTGAAAACGTGAACTAATGAAAGGGTAAAATGGTAATTTCAAGTGAATAAAAACAAAAAAGGAGAAGAGATGGTAAAAAGGTGAGTGCCAAAATCACTACCCAATTTAAAAAGCCATCGAATTACTATCAATCATTAAAGATTATGCAAAACACTCAAACCAGGAGAGGACCTCAAAGTAATTATAAGTGGGGGAAAAATCAAGTTCAAGTTCCTGTTATTTATTCTGTTCTCCACACACACACACACACACACACACTGACATATATTTATGTATCTACATGTTCTAGATGGATATTCCGTTTTGGATGATATGGGATTTAGATACCAGAGAAGGAAGCACTTTGCATATGACATACCCATCCCTCCTGTGCTAACAAAACCCTGCCCAAAGACACGTTCATATCGTAATATGCCATTGAGCTTGTACTGGACATTATCCAAGAATTGCTGGAACCCCCTATCATTCTCGGTACTGACCTTCTGCCATATCCAGCAAATCTGCATCACACCGATCATAAAAGCATCTTAAACCACCATTTCAAGTGAAGGAAAAATAAAAGCCCCTGTCCAGGGAAAGAAGGAAATTCACAGCATGAAGATGGGCAGCCATATATGTTACCTGATTTTGATTTTTCTTGTTCCTCACATAAGCCCCGATGCATTTGCAACCAACAAGGGAGAGTTCAAATGAATTCCCAGAACCATCACGGAGAAGACATTCCTTGAAGACCTGAAATCCAACATGAATCAGACAAACATTCCTTGAAAACCATCATGCAAAAGGAACGCAACAACAATGGGGCTCTACTAATATAGGTGAAAAGCAATACACCTAGATAGCAAGGATAAGAGAGTCGGAAGCTACTCATGTGAACTTCATAGTCAACCTTTAATCTCTTATAATGTAACAATTCTCTGATGTTATAGAAGGCCATGACAAAATAAAGAAATTGGACCATGTTATTTCATGCATGCTATAACGAAATTACCTCCGTTGAGTATAATAATAAGTTAAACACTAAGTGATAATGGCCATCTAAAGAGTGGGGAAGTATGAGAAATAGTTTCCATTTTACAGTAACTTATTTCCCCTGCCCATTTGTTGACAAGCATTTATTCTAATCAAATAGCGAACTTGCAAGAGAGAATCAAATTTACTGAGACAGCCAAAAGTGTCATTAGCATATATCAACAGCTGGAGGTTCTAATCAAGGACAAACCTTAGTATAATGTCTGGGTTCCCGATAATGGGTTGGGTTGTTCTTTCGCTTAGAGTCTCCAGATTGATGGAAACATGATTCTCTGAAGAAAATATACCCACCAACCTTCAGCCATTTTACCATCCTTTCAGCAAGATTTTCAACCTGCAATAAGTTGGAAAGGATAATTTCATCAGGTAAATGAAAGTGAATCAACATGTCATGCCAAGGCAAGAAAAAGTGTAAAAGACGAGAGCAAACAAATTGTATCCGTTAAATAGAACATGTTTATATTCCTCCGGTACTTGCATCATGTCCATTCAACTTTGGCAAATTAGTGAACAAATGCATCAGAACTTTTGGTCTTTGGGAAACACTCTTACAGATGAAGGAATGAAGAAAAAAACCGAAATAATGAAACTGGTATTGACGTATTGTGGACCAGGAATGGGAAACCTTCTCCCCACTGGGGATGGAGCTAAAGCCAGTATCTTTGGTTTGGGCATAGGGGACGGGATAAGTGAACCCCCACCCCCAATTGTAGTCCGTACACATGGCCGCCAAATTAGAAGTACAAGCCTTTTTAAAACTTTCTCATTCGGAAACTCCAGGGATACTAGAGAACACACTCAGAACATGCTAGCACACTCTTGGGATACTATATGGGCAATTGCTAGACACAGAAGGGTGTCATACAAAATAGAAACACCTCTGAATATAAAATGTGGTAAACTTGAATGATGTATAGGGCTTAAGCTTTGCCAAAAGGAGAGATAGAGCTCTGCTTCTGCTTTTAGAGGTAATGTCATGATTGAGTGAAGGAGTTTATGTTAATAAAAAAAAGTGAAGGAGTTTATCGTATTTTTGGAATTAGAGCTCTTTCCTTTTTGGTTTCCATTATTTTTGTATTAACAACCTGTGCGTAAGAACCATACATATAGATTTGAAACATGACCCTGATGTGTTGTCTCATTCATCGTTAGAAACTTTCCATGTAGAAGCCTCCACGCTGTGATGCGTTTCGTGTCTGTGCTACTTGGACTACTTGTATGCTTACAGAATCCCCTCTAAGAAAATTGGAACGGAAGCCAAAAATAATAGCAAAAGAGTATTACAAAACACTAACTAACTGGACAACCAGACACGCAAAGAGAAAGAGACAAAGCAAAAGAGAGAGGCAAAAGCACTCTAATAAAAGGGGCAATGCTGACTTCTAGAGTTCTTCCTGAGATCAAACATTAAGACTTGTCTCTTTTTAGAGATTTATTTGACGAACCTATGCGACAGCTGCCTTCAACTTGCCACAACTTGCCACAAGAAATAAGAAGTTATAGTGCAGTTGGATAAATAAGTGGTTTTCTCTTATTTCAAAGATACTTGTAGCACTTTACTCTCCAAACGCATTCATGATCTCAAAAACTAACGCAGCGTAATTTAATATCAAACATAATTATCAAATCAAAAAGTTAAATAAATGGGTTATGAAGAAAAACGTCACCTCTTTGTCGGAAAGATACATCAGTAGCCAATTTGAGAATATCAAGTCCATTGATTCAGCTGAAATACATAGATCTGGTGATGTCACATCAGCACACATAAACTTGACGTTTTTATAGTGCCCATTGATGTTCTCATTCTGCAATGTAAGAAAAAAAAATTAATAGTTGAAGAGAGAAGTAGAAAAGAGCTGGGGGAGGGGTGTGGTAGAACAATCAAAACTAGAAACTTCGTTTGAAGTTTTACAAAGATGGTCCAATGATCTCGCCCATAGGGTCTGATTACCTTCTTTATCACGCTATCAATGAAATCCAAAGCTAAAACCTGACCGGCCTTCTTAGCTAATTCACCAGTAAACCGGCCAATACCAGCTCCTAGTTCCAGAACTGATTTTCCTTCAAACGAAGGAAGCAGAGAGAGTACCTGCGTGAGCGGTGCACCAGTTAGATGAATTTCAATAGTTAGACATCATGTTAAATACCTAGGACAACAAGTAGGATAAAGAAACTTTTTCTATTAGCAATTCAAAACTTTTGAAGGGAGGAAGAAAGAGGTAGGATATTCTTATTCTAACTATTCTACGTCTGTCTAAGGTCAATTAGTGAGAGCCTGACAAGTAAATGGTGTTCATGGGTACTGAGTGAGAGCTTACAGAGACAGCAAAAAGAATCTAACTAAAACACATAAAAAGTTCAAAACTATGTGTCTGGGACTGGTCGTATGTCTAATCAAGAAGAAAGCAAACGGATTCCATCAATCGAAAATAAGCTGCGAAAAATCCGTAGTTACTGAGCATAATTGGTTGGTGATCAGTCACATAATTACGGAATATTGGGTATACACTACTATAAGAGAACAGCTAAGAGCGAAAGACTGGTTCAGGAAGAAGAAAGCATCATTTTCCTTCTATTAAGGTAACCAAAAAGTATGACTACAAAAACTCTGACCATCCAAAGTACTTTGCAGCAACCTATCAAACATGGAAACTTTCATATGGGAGTATCGTATCCGGTGTACTCTCGGATGCTCAGTGAAGTATTGGATACTATATGAATACTCTAGGTCACGTATCCAAACTTTTATAAAATTAAGATTAGATTTTGGCACTTCTCGCAGAGTATTAGAGTAAAATTATTTGGAGTACAAAAGTATAGATCTGTAATATTACTCTACTGACTTTTTAGAAGAACAAATGGTGAGATGAAAATAGGAAGAACAATTTTTTCGTAAATAAGGTATCACAAATAATTACTACTGTATTAAACGATGCTACGACAAGATAGATGTGCACAGATTCAAAGTTTCAAACGCAAATGTATCCGAAATTGTCGAATGTTTGGGCTCCACACACGTACAGCATATGGTTCTGAATATAACTGTTCCCTAATCTATGCACATCTACATGTGTCCGTACCGTTCCTCCTTAAGAATAACATAGCTTAAAAAACAGAATATTCCCAATCACATCACATAAGATTTGGGGGAACGTCTACACAAAAGTGAATAGAAAAAGCACGTGTGGGTAATGTAGGAATCTACTAGTCTTGTCAATATACTTCATAATCAAGTGGATTCCAACAAGGGTAGTGTTGTAAATTCACAGATAAGAATTCGGTAACTTTTTCTCACCCAATGAGCCGACAAAAATAACATTTTTTATATCACAGAAAAGTCATGATAATTGAATCTCCTCGGATCCATCAATACAATCAGTCACGGCCAGATCCATAACCATAAAAGTAAAAAAAAAAAAACTGAAGAGAGAGAGATAGAGATTACTTCAGGTCTCTCTTCTTTGTCGAGATCAGCGGCTTTGGAGTCGAGCATCATAGACTCGACGGTAAGGTCCACAGAGTGCTCTATCCAATAGCTCTTTTGAACCTCGCGTTCTTCTCCTACATTATTATTTACACACGAGAAATCGAGAATATCAAATTCCAAACGCGCATCTATGTACAGATTTCAGTCCAATGATGACAAAACCATACCAAATTATGTAATCCAAATCAATTTTCACAAATTCAAATCAATTTTCATTTACATTGACCACGCATAAAAACATATAGTACATATCTATAGAGAGAGAGATGGCGGAGTACTGACCTTGGGCGGCCATTGTTGAGGATTCAGAAAGATGTAAGAACGGAAATGAGGAAGAAGGAGGAGATGAATGAAATGATTGGATTGGACGAAGTCAGAGATGGGGAGAGAGAAAAGAGGTGGTGGAATGAATGGGGTCGTTGCTATGAACCCTCGATGGCAACGCGAGATCTGGAGAAGCTCCTGGATCTGCGGTTGAATGCTCTCCCTTTCTGATGCATCAACGTCTGACTACACGATTTCGCGAGAGAGAGTGAGAGTGAGAGTGTGTTTGGGTCTCTTCTTGTTGTGAGCGTGGTGTACGGTTTTTATACACAGAAGAGGCGACTCAGATCCCGTTTTAGGAAAAAAAAAATTGGGTGCCGGGTGGATACCACGTGGCCAAGTTTACGTGGTACCTGAATGTTACATTGGGGCTAGGGGCAGAGGGTGTTTGGCTCCTGCACTCCCCTAATTTTTTTTCTATTTTTAGTGTACTTTTAGATTTTTTTTGTAATATATTACTGAAGAGTGGTCCCTGCAAATTAAACAAAATTGACATTCATGTGTCCGTCACTGATTGGGGCCGTTTAAAAGTATATTGGAAAAGCTTAGATCGAACCCCCTCTCTTCCTCTCTCCCTCCTTTCTCTCTCATGTTTCTCTCTCAATTCGGCCTGTCCAAAATCAAAATAGACGACCGAATATACATGCGCGGATGCTACGTGATAATGGTTCGGCACTGAAAACTAGTTTCGTTTGAGAGAGAGAGAGAGAGAGAGAACTGCCATTTCCATTATTGGGGTTAGGTTCTGATCAAAAAAACAAAAAAATTATTGGGGTTAGGTGTCACGGGGACGGGTAAGATTCTGCCCAACTGACTCACTACTACGTGTGGCTTTCTATTTTTTGTTGCAGAAAATTGAATCCCATTGTATTCTCTCACTTCTGTCGGTAGTATTGTGCTACGGAGTATTAGAATTTACGAAAATTACATCACTTTTTTTTTTTTTTTTTTGCTTGGGAAAAGGTTGAGAGGGGAGATCAGAGTTGCAACTCCCCTCCAGAGGAGAGGCTCTCAACCGTCATAGCATGTTCAGCCAGTACACTGTTATCTGTAGGGAATTTTACCGAATATATTTTGGAACCAAAGCTAAGGTTCTATTTGCGTGTGCGTAGTGTTTGGGGTGTCCAGTGGATCACCCGATCCGGCAACCCGACCAACCCCGATTTGTCCGCGAACCCACCCAAGGTATGTTACGGATAGTTGCAGTTCAAGAAATATTGAGGAGTGATTTTCACACTCCTCAAATTGTTATCCACACCAATTTTTTTGTCTTTTAGTGAACTTTTTCTTTGTAAAAATTTCACTAAAAGACAAAAAAAAAAAAGTATGAATAATAATTTGGGGATGTAAAAATTAATTACCTATACATTTTGTAGACCAAAAATGTTACAACCACACATAAGTGCATGCAAGAATTCACATGTGTTTGTTATCTGCCTACACTTGCACACACACATCCACAAGGTACGTGAAGCTCAAATGCACTGCACCTCCACTGTGAACACGCATCACAAGCTATGTAACACACTGCACATCTGGAGCACACATTCGTTCTATAAGTGTTTGTTTTTTTTTAAAAAGAAAATAAAAGAAAAAAAAACAAAAAAAAAACACTTATAAAACGAATGTGTGCTCCAGATGTGCAGTGTGTGAATGTAGCATTTTTCATTGTAAACACATCAACCTCTAGAAACACCTTCTAGAAAATTAGCCAACTATCAACACAAGAAGTAAGCAATAAGAGCATTTCCAACAGACTCAACAAAATTCTTAACAAATTGCCTAGAAAATGTACCATACACCGATACAACTAAGCAAAAATATCACATCTACCCAACAGACTAGCCACTTGGCTCAACAAAAAAAAAACGTCCAGAGTCGTCTTCTACCCTAGCCAGTGCGTGAAACACACGCAGAGAGTGAGACCTACTCTCACCCACGCGCGGCCTTTGGCCGACGCGTGAGATCTCCATACTGCTCTGACGGCAATGGGTCTACCACCGATGAGATCGACTCGACGAGAGCTACAAGAATCTGGCATCAAAAGGATTTTAGGATCAAGTTTCTGGTCACTCGTTTTTTCCCGCCGACTATTTTTTCCCCGCGAAGTCCCATTACCA
Organism: Gaultheria prostrata; assembly: GCA_036023075.1. Classification (NCBI taxonomy): domain Eukaryota; kingdom Viridiplantae; phylum Streptophyta; class Magnoliopsida; order Ericales; family Ericaceae; genus Gaultheria; species Gaultheria prostrata. The sequence goes on from JAXBDA010003640.1 coordinate 32,579, forward strand.
TCGCCGGAGCTTTATCAAGTTGACGATGACGATGATACAGACCGGCGACGCTCTGTTCTTCGTCCATCTGAGAGAGAGAGAGAGAGAAGAGAGAGAGAGAGAGAGAGAGAGAGAGAGAGAGAGAGAGAGAAGGTAGTTGGCGAGTCCCAGACCTCGCTGGGGCTGGCGAGGCGCTGTAGCCACCAAGGAACTACCGAGTTGGATGTTGAGGCAGCTGGGAGTGGATTGAGGGGATTTGGCTCGGCATTTTGGCCAAAAGGAGAGAGTAGAGAGGCAGTTGGAGATACTCTAATATAGCTAAAAACAATAGTCAGGCAAAATAGTTGTTTTAAAATAGGTATGTCATTGATGAATACTCCCTCCGTCTCATTTTAATAGTTCAGTTCGGTCTTCAATGCAAATTTTGAATTGTTAATATCTTTCAGTCTACAGTATTTTTAAAGATTTTAAAATTTTCTTATACTAGAACTAATTGAGATCTATCATATGATATTCATATTGCATATAAAATTCATTATAAATTGAAAGATATTAACAATCTAAAAAATTGCACTGGAACCCGAAGTGGAGTATCAAAATGGGACAGAGGAAATACAATATAAGCATACTAGCAAAGTAAAGAAAACGATACAAAATTGAGAGGGAGGAGGGAAGTTTTATTCGCTTGTCATTATTTCCCCATCTACACAATAATTTTTATAATAAAACATAGCCATATCTTTTTAAAATGTCCACACACATGAAAAAACTTCTCTACCAGGTCCTTTGGATTGAGAGAAACCGTGAGAAAAGAAAGGGGACTCAACTCTCTCCCTTATTTGGATGACAAAAATGGTGAGAAACCAGAGCACCTTAACAACCCCCCCC
>JAXBDA010003641.1:0-33439 GCA_036023075.1 Gaultheria prostrata
TCCTCATTCTTGATCCTCGTGCATGCCCTTCCAACAACTCCGATTAGCGCCAACACACCTCAATTCCCTGCAAATTAAGCACAAACACACAATCCAACCACGTGCACGAATTAAATGGAAAATGAGGTTTAACCGCACGTCTAACGCGCTCATTCTTCCCTACTTAGGCGCTTAAATTCATGCATTTTGCGCGCCTATCAGTTCTTTAGCCGAGAAGAAAGGAAAAGGGAAGAGGAAGGGGGAGAGAAAGGAAAGAATTGAAAGCGAGAAGAAGAGGAGGCGAACAGTGGTGCAGCCGGCGGTCATGACTGCCACTTGATTTTCCTTTTCTTTTTTTCTCTTATTTTGTTTCTTTGAAAATAGTGGGAACCGAGAGGTTTGAGTTCAGTTTTGGAATTTTCGGATTTGGGGATGGATATGGTTTGGGTTTTGAGGTGGAAGATGAAGTGGTGAGGGTTCGAGATGAAATTTCGAAAATGCCCCAGCTGTTGACGGTAAACACTGACAGAGTTAGACCCAATGATCATTTAAACACGAATTGTTTACATTGGGGACTCAATAGACACGATTTATATTTTGGGGACCAAAGTGACACTTCGCTAATATTTTGAGGACCATTCGTACAAATAAGCCTTTTTGGTTGAATAGGTGGCTAGTGTGGTGAGATTTCTGGTTTGGTTTATTATTTCAGTTGTTTTTGTTTCAGTTTGTTTCATTTAATGGGAATAGTAATATTTCGACATTCTATGGTCGACTTATGTTGATTCAACTGTATGGTGCTTTCATTTTATCAATTAGAAATGTCGTCGTTGCTTTCTTAACTCGAGACTCAATTAATTTGCTTATGGTTATATTACTGTGGTTCAATGTGGATTTGATTTTTGCTACTTATCACGCTTTTTGAGATTGATCATTTTCCTCACATACATCATGTAAGGATCCGTGTATTTAAATTTCGTTTTTTGGTTATTTGATAGTGAGACCGAATTTTGGTTAAAGTTTAAACTACATTTTCACGGATGTGTGTGTATGGGTGTATGTGTATCTCGGTGTATTGGGGGGTATAGTGGATGGTTGGGATATGTGGTTTGATGATGTGAAGGTATTTGGAGATGTTGAGAATGTGTTAGAAGTGATCAGAGTTCGAATCGGGGGAAATAATAGAATTTTAAAAAATTTCCCAAGGGCAACCGGTAGTGCACGTACTTTTCTCACTACCGGTATCCAGCGAATAGAGACTCTAGCTATCGCTAGTGAGAAAAGTGCACTACCGGTAGCTAGTGAAAGATTTTTAGAAAATTCGTGCACGAACCAGACAACTATAAAAAGGAACCCTTATGCCATTTTTCACTCAAAACACAGCCTCTAGCCCTAAAATTCGCCCCTCCTCATCTCTTTCTCAAATCTTATCCGCATCTATTGATCTCTACACTAACCCACCTCAATTCTTCAAGATTCAATCATCAAATCACTCCATTGTCACTTGGATTCGAGGTGTTTTACTCTAAGAGGTAAAAATCTTTGATTTTAGACTTTTTACACTATCTAGCTCGTTTTTCTCTCTCTTTCTCCTCACTTTTGTGACAAGTTCTTGGTCGATCTACACTCTAGATCTTGCGGTGGAGCTTATAGGAATGTTGTTTACTATTATTGGAGGTTGGATCATCGTGTTGGGTTATACTCAAAATCCCATTTGGTAGGGATTTATGTCTCTCTCTACATGATATATGTGATGTTTATCGTATGTGTACGTGTTTGATCATCGTAACTCGTTGTTGGAACATGGTTGTTCTTAGAAAGAAATTCGGTATAACCCAAGTAGTACCGACACCGAGTTTTCTGTGTCACCGGTACAAGTTTGGAAAATTGGTTTCTTTGGTTTTTGGTTATGGCGTGCGTGGAATTGGGTTAATACGTGGTTTGATATGTACATGTATATAAAGGAAATGTGAATGAATAAGTCAAGAAGTGAGGTACTAGGTTCACCATTCGGTGTGATGTCAGACATGGGTCATGAGGTCCCAAATTGCTCAGTAGAGGTTGCGAGGTCCCAAATTGCTCGGCATTGGGAGACGAGGTCCCGAACGCTCGGATTGAAACATTTATGAATGAGATTATAATTAAAGGAAAGATTGACAGAAATGGTGGATTGATATCGAATGAGTAAGGGTTACGGTGTTCTATAATTTGGAAATTAAGATTGGATTATTTGATATGGTGTTTAATTACACTCATTTAAACGATGTAGTTACTCTTAAATGTTTCATTTCCCCTCCCTTATCACCTCATATGCATAGAGAATTAGATAATATTTTTTTATTGGGCGAAGTGTAACCCTTCCATTTTCAGGTACAAATCAGGATGCATGTGCATGACTGGAATGCTTGACATGTATGGCATGACATCTTTTGAGAGCTTCATTAAAAAAGTTATTTCATCATATTGTGAACTTTATTTTTGGAAGATGAATTTTTTTGTTTGGGTCAGTTTGCGCGCAACTCAACTAACTTCAGGCCCTGGAGGTAGCGACCAGGCATAATCCCCAGTGTCCCCAAAAGTTCACTGGCTTTGTTTGAAGATGAAGTTGTACCTTAATTTATTACTTTCGACTTGTTGGGGATTGTAAACTTATTCATTCTAAACTTCTCTTTATTACGTATGGTACTTCGTGTTGTAAGATAATGATTTGCATTGGGAAGTCTAATATTTTGGGGAATGACGTGACATGACATCATATTTCGAATTCTGGAAATATAGTTATGAACAATGATATTATTAACATGTAAAAAATTGGGGCGTGACACATCAACTCAAAAAACTAAAAAAAAAAAACATTCTCAAACAACCAAATTAGTGGAATATAAATGGATAGATTGCACTCTCTATAAAAGGTCTCCATTTAGCTTATGAGCAACAATAGCGAAAGTACCATAGTGAAATCTCCCTACCGTGTTCAAAAGTGAGTGTTGTTTCCTTTAGATGGTACTGTATTTTTGTAATATATGTTAAAAAAATGACTTATAAACTGAAAAAATATCGAAAGTACCATAGTGAAATCTCCCCACTATAGTTAATAGTGAGTTATTTCCTTTAAGTGATACTGTATTTTTTGTAAAGTATGTAAGAAGAATAACTTATGAGAAAATACCGTAAAAAATACCATTGTGAAATCTCAACGCAAATTAGGCTAGCTTTGGCTAATAAACCACTTGCGGTTTATTTTTTTGTTTTTATTTTTTATTTTTTGCATTTATTAGTTCTGCGTCATTTTTTTGTAATTCCGTGTGGTTTATTAGCCAATTTTCCAGGCTGGCACCGGTACAGAAATCGACGCAAAACTAATAAATGTAAAAATAAAAATGAAGGACCAAAAAATAAATAAATTTGAAGGACCAAAAAAAAAAAAAAAACCACTTGTGGTTTACTATTAGCCAAAGCAAGGCTTAACCGGAGTACTTAAGTTGTGATTCCGTGTTCCCGAAACACCAACCCTTATTCCTATCACTACTTCTCTCCTGCTACACTACAACTACAACTAGACCTCGATTTGATCGTTCATTTATTTGTCTCTCTCTCTAGCTTGCCAGTTATGGCAGTGCACCAGTGCCACTGCAAGAAAAGGGGTAGTGAGTTTTCATCGGGAAGGTAAAGAAACCCCTTTGCTTTCCCTCTTCAATTCAACAATCCCTTCCTCTCTCCTTTTCCCTTTTCCTTAATCAATCTTTCTCTCTCTGCAATTACCGCGTGGATTCTGAAAATCCTCCTCCTCCCGCTCTGTCTCACTCAATCTATACCTTATCTTGTAATAAGCGAGAAATTAATGAAGAGTATTAATGCTCTACCAGTAGATTAATAGTAGCATTAACCAGAAAGAAAGATCTGAACAGGCTTTTCTCTAAAAAAATAAAAAAATTCGAAATCAAAGGTAGGAAAGAAACAAAAATACTGACTGCTACCACACACCACAAGAATTTAGGAATTCCTGTAACAAGGCAGGAAAAAAGAGTGCTTAAATCCCGGGAGAGTCCTGCTCACACACTACCTTACCAAAAGGGTAAAACAGGGATCAGATATATATATTCATGGTTTTAGGGTTTTATAGTTGTAGTAAAAACTAAGGAGATCATCATCTTCTTCTTCTCAGAGAGAGAGAGAGAGGGAGAAGAGAGAGAATGGAGGGTTCGAGTATGATGGGGGGTTTTGGAGAGAACAACAGTAATGGAGTTGGACTGTGTCCAATGATGATGATGATGACTAATAACACTGCTTCTCACTCTATTAATAACAATAATACCCTTTTCCTCCCTCTACCACCACCACCACCACCTCCTCCCAACATCACTAGCACAACCACCGGGTGTTATTTCATGGAACAACACAACAACGGCGGCGGTGGAGGAGGAGGCTCTTCTTCTTCTTCTACTTCTTCTGTAAAGGCAAGGATAATGGCTCATCCTTACTACCACCGCCTCTTGGCTTCCTATGTCAATTGCCAGAAGGTGAGTTCTAAAAACCCATTTGCCCTAAACCCTTCTCTCTCTCTACTTACATAAATAAATACAGGGATGGACCAGGGGTGCCAATAGGAGCTGTCGTCCTTGAAGAAAAAAAAAAACCTCTAGTTTTATATAGAAAAAAAAAATCAATTTTTTTTCTATGAATTACATAGGTTATTAAGGCTCGTTCCTGTGTGTAAAATCAATTTTTTTTCTATGAATTACATAGGTTATTAAGGCTCGTTCCTGTGTGTAAAATTTCTGGCTCCGTTCCTGTATAAATAGTAGGGTATAGATAACCATATATACGTTTATGTGCATGTGTGTGGGGCAGATAGGGGCGCCGGCGGAAGTGGTTGGAAGGCTAGAAGAAGCGTGCGCTGCGGCTGTGGCGGCGGCAACCGGACGAACCGGAACGGGGAGCTTAGGAGAGGATCCGGGGCTGGATCAGTTCATGGAAGCCTACTGTGAGATGCTAACTAAGTATGAACAAGAACTCTCAAAACCTTTCAAGGAAGCCATGGTTTTCCTCTCCAGAATGGAGTCTCAGTTCAAATCCCTCACATTCGCCTCCTCTGATTCTGGTATACAATACTATAAATAACCCTTGATCCTCCTCTTCCCCTTGCAAACATATTTTTAAATTTTTTTGTGGGGTTTTTGAAATGATTTGATTTTTTCTACTATTATCTATTTTTAATGGTATCCAGTTGTGCATGTGCATACTTCCAAGGAGAAGATAAGAGAGATATTATTAACAATTAAACAACAGCTTGTTCCCCAAAGATTTGGCTTAATTTTTTAGTCTAAAAAACCTCTCTTTCCTTTTTTTCTGTTTTTTTGGGTTTTGAAGTTGTCCTAGTATATATTTTTTTATGGGGGCTTTTCACTACCTCACCATTTTCGATATTTTCGGATTACAAGTTATCAAATCAAATCAGCTGAGGTATGGGAAGAGAATCACTTGCGGGAGAATACCGAAAATGCCGTGGATGTACAAAACTGTGTTTGATGGACTGGAGGATGTATGTCGGTGATGTGTTGCAGATGGGACTAGGGGGGGTAGGGTTTTGTAGATTAACGTACTACTCCTCCTCCTCTCTTTGTTTTGATTCTTTTCTGCTTGTGGGGTCTTGAGTTGAGTTGATTTGAGCTTATATAAACATTTATACGACTATATTTTAGCTTCTTCTCATTCAAGTACCTTATATATAAGAACATATAACTATTGATCTAATTAATTTTACTTCCCCATCTTTTTGTTTTGATGTTTATTTTCATTATGGAGCTGGAAGTTCAAAGTTTTTTGTTTTTTTAGGAGGCCAGATTATCTGAAGCAGTTTAGGAATGCATTTTCTTCTGTTTTTAACTAGGAAATTTTAGCCGAAATTGGACAAGTCGGGTATAAATTCATATGACAAGAAATATGCATAAAATATTGATATCAGGTGATTTACGAGAGATTCACTTCAGTCTCAAGTGCTGGTAAGTTTTGGTATGTGGGTCTGGTAACTATGTCATATTTGAGGCTGCAAGTATAGTAGTTACTATGGTGGGAAATAAATACCCAGACGTTGAAGATAAAACATCAGAAAATATGTTTAAGGAGCTTTAATAATCTTCTCATCCATGGTTTACGCAATACATGTTGGAAAACAAACCCGATTTATGTGATTTTGTTTTTAATCCCGGAATTTGTGTATGTTGTTTATATCCACCGTATGGTTCATGCATTTATGTAGCTATTGAATCTTTTTGCTAACATTTGTGTATTTGGATGAAAGGTCATTCATGTGTGTTGGTGTAGTAAGTCAATGTTGATGGAGCCTATACGTGTCTATATATGTACTGAGGTGTAGTGAAGTGGCTGAAGAGTCGGGTAGTGTTGATGAATTGAGCTTCTTAAGACATGATGATAGTTGTGTACTCAATTATGATGTTCAAAGCATTTCATGCAATTTATTGATATCGTACATTATTTAAGCATCGAAGTGTGGAAATTTGAAATGATGAGATATATCCTTTTCCTTGCATTGCATACACTTGTAATTCTTTTTCTTGTTTTCGTTCCTGTCCAATAGTCTACAAAGGGTTATTCAGCTCTAGATATGAGCCGTACTGAATAACTTAGTGTCAATGTTTCTGAAATTGTTCAATCTACGAAACTCTGTCCTCTTGTTCAGTTGACGAAATAATGTATCCTGATATGTGATTTGTGCACAGCTTGAACACTATTGTTGTTATATTGATATCTTTTATTGTTTGTGGAATGTGTTTTCTCTTTAATTTGCCTTGCTTAGGTTATTGTTTTGCCCTTAGAAAAAGCAAAATTTCCTATTCGCAACTCAAGCAAAATTTCCTATTCGCAAATCCGGAATTCATATCTTAACTTACTTTGAGAAAGTAATAATCACCTCCCAAGGTAGGTTTCCTCATCCAAATGTCGAAAACTTATAATGACAGTGATATTATCACCATATATAAGTTGGATTTGACATCGATAAAGGCATTACATGCATACATACAAATTCAAATGGGCTTAAAGGTTGATGTAGTCAGATAAAGTTTATCTATATCTGCAGGAAAATAATTACTACATTGTCGCGGACTTGGCGAAAGGAAATCTATTGGTTTGTGACGTTGGTCTATAAATAGCCTCTATTAGATTTGAATCTTGCTTTTAATAACTCAGATGGCACCTTTTTCTCACTAACATAATGCACTCCTTCACCATGGCATCTCTCAATGAAGAAAAGCATTCTAGCTTTACCTCACTTGCAAGAAACATTGACTCATTTACTTTTGCATGCTTTCTTGATCCGTACTGAATTCGAACCTCAAAAACAGATGGGCATTCTTATGAATACGATGATTGAATAAAGGTCGGCAGACCTGTCTCAAATCACGGGGATCTCTTCTCCCGAGAGATCTTCCTTGGTAATGGGTACCTATTGTGAAGCATTCCTTGTGTATTTTAGCGCTTAATGACTTCTTTTGTTAACGCATTGGTGATCTTAGGAAAAAAAAAATCAATCGGTGAAAAATAAAACTATTTGTTTCAACATCTCTAAGATATTAGGAATATGTAAATATAGTCGCCTATGTTTTTTTTTCTTTTTTCTTTTTTTTTAATTTCATTTTATCTAAAGGCTTCTGTTTTGTTGTTATGGAGTTTTGGTCGGCTTTCCATGATATTCAGAAAATGTTATGGCCTTTTTCTTCTCTGTAAAAGGTACTCATATTATGTTCATGAATTTTGATTGACTCTAGCATGTTCAGTTGCCCCAAATAGATGTTTCAGAATACATAATTAGATGGACTGGCTTCCAAGAGAGTTATTTTTTCCCTCTTTTTTTTTTGAACTGGACAAACATCAAGAGAGTTATTTCTTGATGCCTTACATTCTGCATCGGTGTAGGTGTCATCTGATCCCTGGCCTATCCGGGTTGTAAAAATAAGTCAGAAGGATGTGAATATCATAGATTTTTCTGTGTGCCAACTTGAATGACAGTGAGGCTTGGTTTGAGCATTTTGTTGATATTCTTTTGACAAATACTGCGGAATAGTAGAAGCGCTTTCTTTTCGAGTCTGAAGGACTAATCCTAATGTTTAACACAATGACGTCTCCAATTGTTTGAGCTATTACTGGAACTTTATTTCACGGACTTTTTTTACTGGACCTAAGTGGTTTACAAGATGAAGTGTTCATAACTTGTTTGTTTTTTTTAGCTAGTGGAGAAGGTTTGGACAGAAATGGTTCGTCTGAAGAAGAGGCAGATTTGCATAACAATTTGATAGATCCTCAAGCAGAAGACAGGGAATTGAAAGGCCAGTTGTTGCGCAAGTACAGCGGGTATTTAGGAAGTCTAAAGCAGGAGTTTATGAAGAAGCGAAAGAAAGGGAAGTTGCCGAAAGAAGCCAGACAACAGTTGCTTGACTGGTGGAGTAGACATTACAAATGGCCATACCCCTCGGTATCTCTTTTTCGCTTTATTGTTTGTGCTAATTTTTGTATTTCAGTTTACCCTATTTGGATGCAACTAATGCGCAGTTTCTCTCGATTGCGCGCATCCCTGGTTAATTTGTCTTTTTCTCTCGATTCACTTCTATACCATACACTACATTGGTTTATATGTTGGTAGTCGGTGTCATTAAGCCTAATGTCATGTTAGGGATTTAGGCTTATTGGGGGACACTTTTTTTTGGGTACATTATAGAGGGACAAGTTGAAGGAAAAGAAGATGATTTGGAATGGTGAAGAGAACTTGCTTTCTCTTTTCCTTCCCCTCACCAAAAAAGGAAAACTCTGTAGTGCCTGTCCATTAGTTTCACCTAAGCTTGACTTCAAAACCTCTTTTGTTTTGGCACTCTAGGATATGATGTTGAAAAATTCTTCTTCTCCTCACCTCTTGTTTTTTCTTCTTTTCCGAGTGTGCTCGAATAGATGGTCCAAATTACTCGAAGCATATGTTACTTACCTAATTTAGAAGGGGTACAGATGTTTGGTACTGTAGGTGCTATCTATAGGTTAACTGGACTCCAAAATTGCTTTGGTAGGTTAAATCGAGAGTATGATGTTATCTGTCTTGAGGAGTGAAATGATGTTTTCTTTGTTCTCTCCATGCAATATTATCTTCCATCTTTTCTGTAGACCAATTCAAACATAATTTTTCTCCTAATTTCCTTTTTTCGTCTTCAAACGGAACAAAAATATTTTCCTTAGAATTTCCCTTCGATTAACTTAATTTCTCTTCCTTTTCCTATCCGTTTCACAAGTTCCAAATACCACCTTTGTTTAAGGGTGACTGTAACATAGCTCTGACGCAGTTCAACTTTGTTTTTCTCATTTTTTGGTGAGTAAGAACGAAGAACTTCATTAGGTAAATATAAAGTTTACGGGAATATTACAAATTGCACTAGCTTCATTAGTGGTTCAACTTGATGTGCCAACTAACACCTCATGTCATGCCTAATTACAGGAGTCGCAGAAGCTGGCGCTGGCCGAATCAACTGGTCTGGATCAAAAGCAAATAAACAACTGGTTCATTAACCAAAGGAAACGCCACTGGAAACCTTCGGAAGATATGCAGTTTGTTGTCATGGATGCCTCGGCACATCCACATTACTACATGGAAAATGTTCTGGGTAATCCATTTCCCATGGACATCTCACCCTCGCTTCTCTGATCTACGAAGACCATGATCGTGCTCTTATTTTCTTAAATCATTTAGCTAAAATATTGGACAATGTGTTATCTTAATGCACTTGTAGTGGTATCAATTTCGATACTTTCTAATTAAATATCGACTTTGGACCTTAAATCCTCTCTTATTACTTATAATATGTGGCTTGGAAGTAGTATCTCTAAGATAACTGGTTTTGAACTACTTTCTTTTGGACCATTTTTGCAGTTATCAGAATTTTTTTGATTTCAGAAACATTTTCTTGGAAATGTTATGGTGCTTTTATAATTACTTGGTACCAAGGTTAAGTATTGATCACACATTATCTATTTCTACAAGGCCTTTTTTTTCTGTCAGCTTGTATGTGTCATCCATTTTCTTCTATCCTAGTATAATTTAGGCAAAGTTTTTGTATGCACGGGCGGGCCACCAGCCGGTGCCAGTCTAGAAAGAATCCTGTAAGGCCTTGTTCGGAGTACAGCGTTTAACTAGTTTCTGGGTTCAGTTTGTACCATTCCGCTGAAAGTAAGCTTGTTTTCATTGATATATTTGGTTGGATCTGGTGACATGTTAAACTCATTTGTTCTCCGGTATGGTTTTCTTGTTTTTTTTCTTGGTTTTTTGGATGAGAGGTGAGAATTCAGTCAAGTATTCAATCTGCAAGGAAAACCAGTCTCTAAAAAATAGAAGTCTGAGTTCAAAACATTTATAAAACAAATCCAGGAACCACATAACAGATTGGTTCGTTGAACTCCCGTGACACAAATGTGGTTGACTTATTTCTTTGTTGGAACTTGACAAATGTGAGTGATTATTGTACGCAATGAACTCTGCTCGACGGTATCTCACGATGTCAAGTGTAGACTCTTATGTGATCTCTCTGTTCTCTCTCTCATAGCTTATACTCCCTCCGTTCCAATTTGTTTGTCAGTTATTCCATTTTCGGCTACGCATTAAATTGCTTATATCTTTCAGTTTATAATGTTTTTCACGATTTTAAAAACTTTGAATAATAGAATTAATCGTGAACTATCAAACAAGATCCATATTGCATATATTTGGAGATCAATATTAAAAGATATAAGCGATCGAAAACTGACACGATTATCAAAAATTAACAAACAAAATGGGACGGAGGGAGTATACATAACGATATATTTATAGAGCTATATTAGAGACCTAATGAAAAATAAATGTGAGCTCCTTGTACGAATAAGAAATCTTAATCTTACCAAGATTATATTTCTTATTTCATAAATTATAACTTACACCACTAGGGATGACAATTCAACACGCCCCACCCCAAGTGGGACGAGTAATATTTGTTAAATTATTCAGGTATAGGGTTGCAGTCGGGGGAGAATTGAAAAAACTCGATCGGGTTAGGGTAGATATCACCCGTGCAGCCCGGTACTCGCCTCGAATTTCTTTTTTATGCATAAAGTTTATTTTTATTCTAATATTTTTACTCTTACAACTAAAATACCACAGTATATAATTTTTCATTTTCCTTATAGATAGAAGATGTTGGTTAAGTTGTAGCAATAATTTGTTTGTGAACTTTTATTTCTTGTGATCATTAATTTTGGAGTCTAAAACTTATTTTTTTAATCTGTAAAAAAATAAGAGTGAACTCCCATTGCCATTCATAACCACTACACAAATATAATTGAACTCTCATTCTTATCTCAATTATATTTCAATTTTCCTGTTATTAAATACTTAATATCTTCCTAAAAAGACTAAAGACACATGTTGATTAAATTAAATTATTGACAATTATATTTAAGCAACATCTTATAAAATACATTGAGATCTTCTACTTAACTTATTCGATATGTCAGATACAAATATCCATATGCAGGTTTGACATAAACAAAACTTATAAACTTAATCAAGGAAGTATCATTAATCCCTATTGGGCCATGGATTCTATTACTCCCTCCGTCCCTTTTTAAATGATCCGCTTGAGAAACGTGTATTTTTGTGGACGTTAAAAAAGGCACATCCGTAGAACGTTTTTAATTTTTTTTGCACCAAATTAAAGTGCTCAAAGTACTCAATGAGCACTTTAATTTGGTATAAAAAAAAATTACAAAATTATATCGAGAAATATATTTTTTAGGGGTTTGAAATTGCACGTATTCCCGTATGGATCACTTAAAAAGGGACGGAGGGAGTAATAAATAGTATTTATAATATATATAATGTTGTGACCTAACTCACTAAGACTATTGACCCTAAAGAGAATCTCACTCGTAGTACGTAGCTATTAATTATCTTTGGAATAAGATCATAAGCATTCATAATTACCAGAAGGTCCTAATTGTCTTATAATGCCAGTATAAGACCGAAGACAAATGCTTAGTAGAGATTGGTCCTCGAAAAAGGCGAAGGGGGTGCCATAAAACTCTTCCCCTCTTGTAACTAAGCTCCCAAACCTAAGATATTATGGTGAAGACGGACTGGTATTAAGAACCTTATCCAAAAATGAGGCACGAGTCATTCGAGCTCGGTTCTTCGGGGACAATCCGCTAAAACCCGGGTGGCGACTCCGAATCGAATCTCCATCGCGGAGGGGTGTCCACAGGTCTCTACCTATCAAGTATCTTGGTGTCCCTCTCATCTCCAAAAGACTTAAGGCTCAAGATTGCTCCATTTTGTTAGAGAAAATTTTAAAGAGAGTTCAGTCTTGGTCTTGCAGGCTCCTCTCTTATTGGGGCAGGGCCCAACTCATAAGTGCAGTTTTGTTTAGTATCCAAGTGTATTGGAGTTCAGTGTTTATCATTTCCCAGGAAGTGTTGAAGAAAGTGGAGAGTTATCTAAGTGCCTTTTTCTGGAATGACCTTCAATACCACTAGTGCCAAGGTTAAAATGGAGTAACAGTTGTAAACCTAGGGAAGAGGGAGGCTTGGGTTTCCGAGCTCTTAAGGAATGGAACCAAGCTTCTATGGCTAAACACTTGTGGGCAGTTTGCCAAAAGACTTACACCCTTTGGGTCAAATGGATTCATACCTATGTGTTAAAGGGTAAATGTATTTAGTCTATGAAAATTCCTAACAATTAATGCTTCTTGGACTATTAGAAAGATGCTTAAACTTAGGCATTGGGAAATGTCTATGAAAATTTATGTAAACCTATTTAAGGCGACCAACATTAGTATTTGAGAAAATGGAACACATACAATGATGAAGATTGAAGGCGACACATGCTCAGTGAAGAAATTGACTTAATAATGAAAAAAAATAGTAAATTTTTCAAACATAACTGTATATGCGATATTACCATCACATTTATTTTGTTTTAAGAATTTACGGTGATGAGTATCAAGCTAATGCTAGTAGGAATAAAACTGAGGGCAATCGATGGATGGAGGTGAGTGGAAGAATGAGTCCAGACCAAACAAATTTTGAGAAAATAAACATTTGTTTACTATTATTGGCTCTTTGATGATAATTATAAGACCGAAGACAAAAAAGAAAAAAAAGAAAAAGGGCCATCTTGAACGGTTTAGTTAGTTTAAGGTGGTCAAGTGTCAGATTTTATAATTTAGGGGGCAATTTGAAAACCATGATAATTTAGGGGGTAAATTAAAAATTATGATAGTATAGGGGACAAGATGTGAAAAAATGTGCGATTGATTGATTATGGCCATTAGGCCAAGGCCCATCTGTTACATTTGGGCTTCCTCTTTCCTATCAATTCTATCTATAGTCCTTAAACATTGCAATGAAGCACAACCTATGTTGTTATGCTAAAATGAACGATGTCTTTCTCTCTTTCTCTCTGCTTTTGTCCTAATTGGCACTGCCACACATAGTTGGTAGGTCGCTATCAATTTTGACATTCTTTTATGTTCATACTTCCTTGCCTTCTTTTGGGACGTTAGTTGTGTAAATGAGCCGAATCGAGTCGAACTTTAGAATGTTTAGATTCGTTCATTAAGTTTTTAAACGAACTCGAGCTCACTAAAAATTTGACGAGCCGATCTCGAGCCGAGCTTGCTTAGGTTTGACTTGAACTCGAACATGTTCACAAGCCTTAACGAGTGAAAAATACTACTACCTCCGTTCCTAAATAAGTGTCCCATACTCTCTCTCTTACGTTTTTTCAAATCAAAAAAATTAAGTACTTCCGTGTATCATTTTTCGAATTTTTTCGCACTGAATTAAAGTACACGATGAATACTTTAATTCGGTGCGAAAAAATTTGAAAAATGATACACGGAAGCACTTAATTTTTTGAATTGAAAAATGACACGACTTTTCCTAGTGGACACTTATTTAGGAACGGAGGGAGTATATATTTATGCTCTCATACAAATCTAAAACTGTAAATAAAATTTTTATTATGTACATAAATAAGCTCATTCATACATAAAATTATAAAAACATATTAAAATTTTAAGTTTGTAATACTTTATATACACCCACCTTCCTATGTGGGATCCCACACTTTGTTAAAGCGTGGGACTCCCATTTCCGGATCAAATTTTGACGATCTGAACCGTTCAATGTGTTTAAAACGTGTTTTTAAGGGTCCACGCGAGGATTCGTAAAAAAAAAAAATACCCGGAAATGCTTCATCCAAGCGGTTTTTCAAAAAATATATATCTATGGTTTGTATGAAAAATTGCTCGGATCAAGTCTTTTCGAGTATTTGTTTTTGCTGAATCCTCGCGGAGGCCCTAAAAAATATGTTTTAAACGCATTGGACGGTTCAGATTGTCAAAAATTGATCCGAAAATGGGAGAATTGGGTGACTCCCACACTTTAACAAAGTATTTTCTTTGACTGGTTTTTGATCAATTGTCCCATGCTTTGATTGTGGCACCCTATTTTTTTGTTGGAGTAGACAAAGTCCTAAAGGGAAATTTACAATCTTGTCGTTTACCCTTTTACCATACATGTTCAGTAGGATGTAAACAAGCTTCTCGAATTGGGTTTTGAAGAAGATTTTTGGAAACCTTTCTCCCCTGTGTGGGAGTTTCTCTCTCTAGAGTTTTAGAGCCTCCTAGGGTTTCCCCTTCCCTATCACTGCCGCACCTTCTGCAGCCCTCCCTTCCCTCTCAGATCTACACCCCCACCACTCCCAATCTTCCGCTCCCTTCTTCGGTTTCCTGGAGGGGGGTGAGGGCGCCGCCTTTTGGCCCTACCTCCCTCCCTCATTTTCCACCGCCGGCCACCATCTACCCACCTCATCACCAAAGCTAAACTACCTCCTCCTCGAACCCCTGACTTCCGCCTTCACTCTCCCTCCTTTCGGTTAGCTTCTGACCGTGCGATGGGTTTATGGTGGCACGGCCCCTCCCGCGAATAACCTTTCCCTGATGTCGTTCGGCGGCGACCTTAGAGAATGGATCTTACACCGGAGTAGCGACTCGACGTTATCTCAGCTATGAATCAGTGTGACTCGGTATGAGTGACATGGGGTGACTTAGTTTTTACTTATGGGTGCATTCGGTCTGCTTCTAGTTTTCTGTGGTTAGTTTAGTTGTTTTTGCCTGTCTGGTTTGGTGTTTTTCCATTGTTTTGGTTTGCTGTCTTGGCTGTTAGGATCAAGCGCTTACCATCTCACCAAAACCCGCAGGTATTAGTGAAGACACAACTTTATTTCCTTATTCCTTATCGCGCCCAAGCGTCAACGGGTCAACTGAGACTCGGCCCACCTGGCCTCTGCCCCGGCAGGATGCTGGACTTGGCCCACCTGGCCTCCGCCCAACAATCCCCCCTCCAGCACGTGCCCGCAAGCAGCATGCTATCCAGGAGAGCTGAACCCTTGACCTTGGCTCTGATACCACTTGTTAGGATCAAACGCTTACCATCTCCACAAAACCCGCAGGTATTAGTGAAGGCGCAACTTTATTTCCTTATTCCCTATCGCGCCCAAGCGCCAACAGGTCAACTGAGACTCGGCCCACCTGGCCTCTGCCCCGGCAGGATGCTGGACTTGGCCCACCTGGCCTCCGCCCAACATTGGCATTTTTCTGGACTGGTTTCACCAATTTTCCGGTCACTGGTCAGTGGAGCTTGATTGGAGGTCTGGCTCGTTGTGGGTTCCGTTCTCGGAGTTCCGAAGTACCAGCAGGAACTCGCTTTGGAGCATCCCTTCGCGGTTGTAAGGATCCATTTATTTACGTTGTGGAAGCCAACGTTAGCCTATTTAAAGACCGTTCTAATGGATTGAACTCTGGGTTGCTCCTTTACTGATTCTCGGATGGACCCTACGCCGCATTGCGTCGGTCTGCTTTATTGCAGTAATGCGTCTTTGAGCATTAAGCTTGCTCGAGTCCTAGTTTTAGTAGCGTTAGTTCTTTCCGGCTTTTGTGACTATTTTCTGTAAGTGTCGTTCGGCTTTTGGAATGGAATTCACTGTTGATAAAAAAAAAAAAACTCTCATTTTGAAAAGTTCACAGTCCTCACTCACTATTTTCTGCGACTTTCAAATTCACCATTATCAACATTTGTTTTTAGTGATGATTGCTGAATTTTACAAAAGTCTAATCAGGTTTTTGTACAAAATAACAATCTCCTTGATTGGATAGATAACCAAGTTCACATACATGGAGCATGAGCAGCAGTCTCTCTATAAGGGCATCTTGTCCATTTTGACTACCAAAATGAGGGAATCCCATCAATCTCTCTATACCTTTCGGTACTATACATTTTCTTCAAACCTGCTACAGTACATCAGTATCTTTACCGAAGCACTATGCCCCAGCTACCCTATCTTTTAATACTTTTTACTCTCTCTCTCCTCTATCCTCCTCACCCTCTCAGCTTTTATTTCATTTTTTAATTATTACTTTTGTTCCCTCTCTCTCCTACTTTTACATTTTTATAATATTTTATAGGAATAGAGAAAATAATAAAGAGGATTGTTAGAGTGTTGAGAGAGATGTGACTAGGTAAAGTGAAAAATATGCACTGTTCATTGGGTTTTTTTGCTCAAATTATTCCCAAGCTGCTGTACATGCTCTTAGATCATAGTTGTACTGGGAAAAAATAAACTAAATTTTTTGGGAAATGATTTTCATAACCCCCATTTTACAATCCAAACTCTCTTTTTTGTCTTTATCTACATAGGTTTATAATATTACCCTCGGATGTGTGAAAAAGGGCAATATTATGATAAAAACAAAAAAAGGGAGTGTGAATTATAAAATGGGGGTGTGAAAATCATAAAATCAAATCAAATGGGTGATTTTAGCAAATGAGTAAGACACTTGCTAAAACCAACCCATTTTCATTTACTAATAAAATCACCCATTTGATTTTATGAGATTCCCATAAAATCTCTCATAAAATCAAATGGGAAACCCAGCCTGAAAGCAGAACTTTGGGCCTTGTATGGGCTAGTAGTGAAAAAAAGATCACTGATGTTGAGTTGAACTGGAAGTTGATGCTTCCAGCGTTTCCAGTTTATTCACAAGTATCATACTCCCTCCGTCCCAAAATGTTTGGCACACATCCACTATTCACACCTCTCGAAAAATCATCTATATTTTCTGAGGTATAATGAATTATATATGCAATATGGGTCTTGTTTAATAGATTTTGCTAAGTTCTATTAAACAAAAATTTTCAAATCGTAAAAAGTAGTATAAATTACAAAATAAAGATGATTTTTTGAGAGGTGTGAGTAGTATTTTTGGCCAAACATTTTGGGATAGAGGGAGTACTAATCATTTGATGACCCAAACCCATGTTCAATGAATCCAGAAGGTGTGGCGTGAGGCAAACAAGAGTGCAGATCTCCTCGCTAAGAATGTTTTTAATTGTAGCGCACATGAATTTAATGTTTTAGTTGTACCTCCTGACTATTACAAGTATTTGCTGATGATGCTGCTGTAGGGCGTCCGTAGACATTCCAATTTTGATTATTTCGTAATTCTTAAGAAAGAGTTCGGATGTGTCCCAATGATGAAAATGCGAATGACGCCAATAATTTACTTTATTTGATTGATGCTTCGATTAATTGGGCTTGCCATTTTCAAATTTTCATTGATCCAAACCAAAGCCGATTGACCTTTTGCAAGCCCAAATAAACCCATAAGATCCATTCTTAAACCCAACAAGACTTTCAAGCCCAATCCAAGGACCAAAAACCCACAAGTAAAAAATCTTGTTCTTACACCCTAAACTTTCCTCTAGTATTTTTCTCTTTCCAAAATTATCTCTAGCAATGACGGACCGATTGTCTCGAACGATTGTACATTAAATTTGGTTGCTTGGTTAATCTTAAAATTTAAGGCTAAGGACCGATTGCTTGGTTAACGAATACGATATTCTAATATTTTTTAAGGTTTGTCACGAAGGACGGGTGCCAACCGGGTCAAGTACCCTAGATAAAATATTGTGTTTAAGTTTTGCTATCTTAACCAAAAAAGAAAAGAAAAAGAAGAAGATATGATCCGCTAATGAAGACGGGCCCTGTCAAGGCCCAACAATATATGGAAAACAATCCAAAAGCCCAATTTTTATACGCCATTGCCATTTGCCAATAGTCCTCTTGAAGAAATTTGGCATAGCTTTTTGTGTTGGAAAACGGATTTTGGAGGCGATAATAAATCATGGAGTAATATCACCTCCTCCTGTAATATTATCAGACCAATCTCCGTTCTCCTTTTAGTCAACCAAAACAGCCATGGATTCCCTTGTTCAATGGAAAACACAGCTGTTCTCCTGACTTTTTTTTTGAACTGTCTGTTCTCCTGACTGGTTTCCACAAACATTACGCAAAAAATCTAATGAGAGTCTCAAAAAATGGATTACAGTAATCTTCCATCGTAACAAACCAGACAGACCCAGTTGAGTCGTTTTCACAAATCATTTTCATTTCACCTTTTTTTTTTTTTTCTCAATCCACAATCCCCTAAACATCATTGTTTCATCGATTTAGCTTTGGATTAATTTTGTATTGTAGTACGTGATTACAGGTATTTGTAATCTCTAAAGTAAGCTGAGGGTAGGGTATTTTTCGTATTCCGTTCTCTCCCCCCAAATATAGGGTTTATAAACAACCCCATTTTCGCTTCATTCGATAGGACTGCCCCAGCAATGCACCTAGGGTTTCGATTCCGCCACTAAAATACGCTTCACAACCGATACATATACATAGAGCTCTCTATATCTACGTGGACAAGGCTAAGTTTTCGCACCTGAACACACTCGATGGCCAAGATCAGACCAGGCAAAAGGGATATGGACTCTTACACCATCAGAGGCACCAACAAAGTCGTCAGAGGTAATAAATACATGTATATATGAATACCCATTTTCGTTGAAGCATTTGTGTTTTTGTATACAATTTCACTGATTAATCGGTGTTTTTGCTAATGGGTCGATGTCTAGGTGTGTGATTACGTATTTTTTTGATTCGGGTTTGAAGCTCATTCCCATTTTCGTCAACCGCATTATTTCTGTCTGTAAATATTTGAGTTAATTTGTTGTTCTAGCTAATGGTCCGTGTGTATGGGTAACTGTTTGTTCATTTTTTTGTTGATCTTGTGAGTGCGCGCGCGCGTGTGTTTCATTGCGGATTTGAAACTACGGATTTTAGATTTCTGTTGGATATATTTTGAGTGATTTGTTGACTATAGTTGATTTTGCTGGAGGGTTCGAGCATGTGTATGTGTGGGTATGGGTATGTGCATGCTGATTTTGTTGTTCTTGTGTTAGATAATTAATTTTTGATGTATTGGCTGTGGGTTTTGAAGCGGGGGATTGTGTGTTGATGCGACCATCAGACAACAATACGCCCCCATATGTTGCGCTTGTGGAGAAAATTGAGGCCGATAATAGGAACAACATCAAGGTTAGAGTGAGGTGGTACTACAGGCCGGAGGAGTCGATGGGAGGGCGGAGACAGTTCCATGGCTCAAAAGAGCTGTTCTTGTCGGACCACTGTGATGTTCAGAGTGCTCACACCATAGAAGGCAAGTGTATTGTTCATTCTTTCAAGAACTACACTAAGCTTGAAAATGTTGGGGCTGAAGATTACTACTGTCGATTCGAGTATAAAGCTGCCACGGGTGCATTCATGCCTGACCGCGTTGCAGTGTGAGTACTTCTTGATTCTGTTTGGTTGGTGATTTGTTTTTTTTTTAAAGGTAGTATATTTTGGTTGACTGTTATTTGGTGTTCTTTTTTGAAGGTATTGCAAATGTGAAATGCCATATAATCCGGATGATTTGATGGTTCAGTGTGAGTTGTGCAAGGACTGGTATGTAAGCTTGTGATAATGGCTTTTTTGCTTTCATTGTTGGTGCATTTCTGTCAAAACCTATAATTTCCGTCACCTTTTCATCGGACACCGGATGATGGAGGAAGGCAACACAAAATGAAATGTTTAGCTTTGTTCAGCTGTTTTTCTGTATGAAAGATGGGAAATCTGACCACCATAGTCATGGTAATGGAAATAGGCTTTACTCCCGAGTATCATCCAAATTTCTTCCTCTTTATGTTTTTGGTGTCAATTTAATGTGCTTGCACGTACCAAGCGACGTTTTACTAGCTGCATTTACTTCCTTGATTTACAAAAGGCTAAACAAGACGGATTCGTATTTTGTAACCTTTTTTTTGTTTCTTCCTTTTCTCACCAAGTAAAAGGAGGTAAATGAAGGTGTTTGATGTATCCTATTTATTTATGTGTGAAGGGTGATGAGACAAATATGTACACTCGAAGAATGTAAATATGGAGTTCCATCACAGCATTGCCAAAATTGATCTGCTGATATGGGGCGTTTTATAAAGAAGATAGAAAATCAGATTAAGAATCAACAAGAGCAAGCCAAACCTAACCAAGCCTTCAGTCCCAATCCATTGGGGTTGGCTACATGAATCCATTTTTTTCCATTGAGCTCTGTCGAAGGGTCATGTTCCGTGATATATTGTTCCGTTATATGCTTGTCTGTTACTTTCACTTTATCTACTTGCCGAGTGTTATTTGCCTTATTCTTGTGTTAATTGTCTACGTAGCAGCTGTGCGAAGGTTATTATGCTAGTGCTAGTATAATTAGTGTATGGATAAGCTATAGAATATCCCAAATGCGCAGGTATTATTTTTTATGTTGGTTGTCTTTGAAGTCACATGTTCTCAGGTACAGTGTACTGCTGTTTTGGATGAGATTTTTGTTTTTGGTGTATGATCATTTGTAAGATGTGGTTTCTTGTAGGTATCATCCTGGTTGTGTGAACATGACCATTGAAGAAGCAAAAATATTAGACAAGTTCCTTTGTTCTGATTGTAAGCCTGAGAATGATGTGAAGAAATCTCAGAATACATTTTCCACCTCTTCGCTGGCTAACGGCAAGGTGCGCCTACTTCTTCCCCAGTTAACTTATTGAAAGGTATATCATGTCTCGTCTTTGTTTGTCAGGATTAGGCTATATTAGATGAGTTGATCTTGCCCTTAAGGTCTTGGGTTCGAGTCTGATCACAGCCACTTTGTGTATTATTACCAAAGGTTAGGCTTGTCCTCAACATTCCCCTTCCTAGACTCCCTCTAATGCATTAATGGGTACCAAATGGAGGTTGCTTTTGAGAATGTGGTGAACTGGGCATGCAAAAGATGTGCAGCATCCTTCAAGCTTTGTTTAGTCTTGAAGAAGACTTATTGAACTCATGAACTGCTCCTCCTACTGTCGTTGGCAGTTTAGTGCCAAGCAACAAGACATGAGTCAATATAAAAATGTGAGTGATTTTAAGAATTCTGGTTACCTAATGTCAGATCTTCATACACTGAAATTGTGAGACATTGGATGTGTCCAAAAGTTGGATAGGGTATGTAAACACATACTTTACTCTTATTTTTACTGTAATTGTACAAGAGTGTTAGATTATATGTTACATAATCCATCTCTTCCCACTTTAGGTCCTCAAACATACTTGAGATCAAATGTGATTCAGAAAAAGATTGTAAAATTTCTGTTTTCCAGCCACTTGTGAGAGTAGAAATGTTTCTCTTCTTGCTAATGTAGGCTTCTGCTTGTTCTTATAAATTTGAGGATCCAGGTGTCAAAAGTTGGTTTGGATGTCAGGCATATGTCCTACACCTGCGACTGATCAATCAAGTGTGCAATGTAGTTACATGCATTTAGGACAGAAGATTATACTGATGATAAGATGATTTTCCTTGTGACTGTTACTTTGTTTTTGTTTGGAAGTTTTCATTGTCTTGCACTTTAGATAGTGTTTTCCTATTAGACAACCAACCTATTTCCTAACCAAACCGAACCTTAATCAAATGGGGCGACCAAACTATTAAGGGACAAAAAGAGAAAGTTTTATGATGTCGTCGTGGATTTATTTATTTATTTATTTTATCAGTTTAACATAGCAGATGCGAGATTGGAGTTTGTGCTTGTGTCCTTCACAATAAAGGCTTAGTTTTGTTCAATAAATAAATCAATGCAGTGTAGAAAGAGTTTTGCTAGAAGTGTTGGGGGTTATTACATTTTATGCAAAATCCATTTTACTTCGTGGTTTGGCCACAAAAGCTGGCTGACGCCTCAGTTTGGTTTGTTAATAAAATTACAAAGCTAACTTTGATAGCAGCAAATGCTAGATGACGTTAATCTAGCCTTGCCATACCAAAGTTCTGACTTAATCAAGCCTATTCCCACCAATAATTCCACTTTTTGTTGCAGTCCTTGACTATAGTCCACCAGCCCTTCCCCCTTCTACCCAGACCTACACCAAATGATTTTTTGTTGATAGGCATATATGTGTAATGCACACTTAATATGTATATCAGTATATGTAAACATGCTATATTATCCAACTCAAACCCACATGGCAATGAGTGGCAAGGATATCCTTGTGTTGGAGCTAGTTTTAGAGGTGTTAATTAACCGATCTGGGACAAACTTATAAGAGCATCTTCAATCCATTTCTCCAAAGAAGTAACCCAAAATGTAGTCCTTAGTTCGAAAAGTCCATAAAGGGGACATTACTACTATTTGCAACTCCAACCAACATACCTATTTATATCTCTGTGTTCGA
This sequence comes from Gaultheria prostrata, assembly GCA_036023075.1. Lineage (NCBI taxonomy): Eukaryota > Viridiplantae > Streptophyta > Magnoliopsida > Ericales > Ericaceae > Gaultheria > Gaultheria prostrata. The sequence goes on from JAXBDA010003641.1 coordinate 22,685, forward strand.
AAGAGCACAATCATTTTCAACTTTCCCTCGAAAGAGCACAAAGGTGATATGGATCTCATGATCTCATCTTAAAAGTTTCATGAACATCTATATAATAAAATAGCTCAGTTTTTGAATCTTTTACACATACATAATGGCCTCACAATTTCCAACCTCTAATCTAACGGTTTTGTGTGAGTTGGGAGAAACTACATCACATCCACTCATATTTTGAATCCTTCGATCAATCTCATTCCGAGAAGATAAGAGTAAATAGGAATCCCAACAAATTCGGGCATTATTAGCTATTTCAAATTTTGAATCCATCACAATCTTATCAGACATTATTTGTTGTTTCAAATTTTGAATATTTTGAATCGAGCACAATCTTTGTTTCTCTCTCCTGAGTAAATTTGGACTTTTTCTCTCTCACATTAAAACCTCTAGTATGCAAATTGCGGTAGAACAACTCTCTCTTTCTTCTCAGTGTAAGACTGTTCTGATTTCTAGTGATTTTATCTTAGCAATTGAATATATATAAGCTTCAATTTTTTTTATGCTTTTTTCCTTTTCCCAACTCAGAAAATTGATCTCCAGAATTTTTTACTGCTTCGTCATTCGTGTTATTTCGTCTTTAGTGATTTTAAAGCAAATTATTTGTTATTTATTTATCTTTTTGGATGTATATGATATAGCTCTATTAAAAAGTGAAAAAGTTTGTTAAAATGTTTTTAAAAATTGACTAAAGACAAAAAAATATGCAACTCTATACAACCTTTTTTATCTCAAAACTAACAACCAAACAAGGCATTAATATTTGCCAATCAAAAAACAATCTTTTGATATTAGTACGACAGATCTTTTCAGTTATCGAGAAGAAATAGGGCTAAACTGTTGGCGGTGAAATTGGGTATGAGCTATTATGTTATTGGTATTTATGTTTCCGCATTGTGATGGGTTGCTAAAATTATGATTTTTTGACATGAACTTTTCAAAGAATGTGGTTGAAGCGAGAATGCTCTCGATTGTCTTGGAAGGTCTCACTCGAAGGAAGAAGATAAAGGAAATTTTTATATTTTAATAACTTTGATTATTCTATTTTGCTTCCTCTTTTGTTGAGTTAGTCATTGGGTTGATGATACAATAAATGAGCGTGATATGAGATTTGTTAATTGGTGGTTGAGAGAAAATGAAATTTGATTGGAAATCCCAATTGATTGTATAATCCCAATTGATTGTATAATGTTATTATTTTTTGTTATTTTTATTTTTTCAGTTCATGAGTAATGCATCAAATTTACTTGTGGAAGTTAGACGACTTTGGTTTTACCGGTTGTCAATGGTTCTATTTTTGTTGAATTTACGTACTAATATCAATCAGATGGACCATGTTTGAAGCTAATTCGAAAAAATGATTCTCGGATAAGAGAGGATAGTTCGTTTTAGTTGGGACTTGGGACAAAGCAATTACTTGTCTTCTTAATAATACCAAGTTTATAATAACTGCTTTGACAATATGTAAGTTAATATTGCTATAGCAAAAAATAACGCGAAGAATAAAATTTTACACAACTTTATTCTTGTGTGAGTCTCTTATGGAGATCCAAAATATCAAGTACGTATTTTAGAGCTTGGTTGGAGTAATTTGACTCCCTATATTTGAGGTTGTAGAGTGTGATAACATGCGACCAATGAATAGAATGTAGAGCTGTAAACAATGGATCTGGATTATATGGTCACAATAAAACAAAATCCTCTTCACAAACAAAGGGCGAATCAATCTAGAGGTTCTCTTCGAAAAGTTTCCGAAAACCTACCATAGATACCGTTCTTAAGCATTCAACTCAAAATCAATTGGCAACGGGTGGAGAGAGACTACGTATTTAATCTTCAACCAGACAGTCCAGGCCCTTTCGTGTCGAATTTGAGTTTTTATCTTACAGAAGAATAGTATTAGGGTCATGTACCAGTTTCGGAAGGATGGGGACGTGGATTGTGGCGGCAATGATGCATCCTCTTTGGTTAGATTTTGAGAATGGTATTAGGCTCATGTACCAGTTTTCAGAAGGGTGGGGACATGGATTTTGGCGGCAGTGATCCATCCTCTTTGGTTAGAGTTTTCTAGAGTTTGGGTGTCCATATTGTACTGGAAGTGAAGACAAACAAGGTTATATTTGCCATTCTGCACTGCGATTTCGCGGTGGCTTCACCAGTTTTTCGCACCGAACCTAAAGATAGAGTTTTGCAAAATGGTTTCCATCAATTTGGATTGGATCTGTAATGGCATGGAGGTGAGGTGCAAATAAATCAAGACCACTTGGCGATATAATTGGCGATTTTAAATGTCAAGGGTGCCAAACCACGAGGGCTTAAATCAGAATTTCTGATATTTTTGTTCTTTGTACCCCTAGTAACTGTATACTAAGATGCATCCGTTAAGTATTCAGCTGATAATTCCAGCCTATAGTTACAGGATAGTAAATAACCGACGTTTAGTGCTTGTTGTTGGACCTCTAACTACCACAGCTTTGATATTCTGTTGCTTGTTATTGTCTGTAGAGGCAACTCTGTAAGACACAAGGTTAGTATTAGCTCTTTTGCTCTTAAAAAGCTGGCAAGAATTGCTCACCTAGTCACCTGTTGGGGAAATTTTTGGCAGTGAATTTGTATGTTTACTTAGAAAAGGAAAATTGTTACTTCTATTGCAGGACTTTGTTGCAGGCAAATTTGTCGTGCTGTGCCAGCCTTGTGATTCTTTTCTAAATTAACCTGTCGCAAAGTCTTTTATTACTTTCGGAGGCCCACTCAAACTGAAGTTCTCTAACGTAGTATTATTTTGGTTTCCAGTTTTGCTCTTGCACCTGAGTGAATTCATTTTTTGTTTGCCAATCATTTTCAATGTCACTTGAACGCCATAACCAGCGTGTGCCTACCTGGGCTGAGTGACTCCTTACGTCTCAACCTTAGCCTCCGATGTTTTCTCAACATGGTGTTAAAAATTCATCACCAGAGGCAGAAATCCTTTCTGATTGTTTGCTTGTTAGTTAATCCTCTGACCTAAAGTCTTCCCACAATTTCTTGTCGCTTGTGTTTTACATCCGAGGCTTCCATGAACTCTGTCGTATATGATCTATGTTTCATTTTTCTGTGTATTTTTTTCTCCTAAAATCCTCCTTATCTCACAATTTTCCAAGTCTTTCAAATCACACACAGTAACTTTCCACAGACCCCTTTCTTTTCACTAGAATCCATAGCATTTCAAGATTGTTCAAACCTTTAGTTAGAAGTCTTTTGCGCCAAAGATGACGATGTTAAGATGTATCTGTTCTGCAGTAATATTGGTAACCATGGCTGTTGTTCTTTTTACAGGTAGAGTCCAAGCGCCGGAAGAAGTGAATGCATTTGGAGGATCGACGCATGATGAGCCTTGGAGTTGTATTTCTACTCAAGTGGTTTTTTGTACAGTGCAGATAACTATGCTTCGACTAGTGATTTTAGTAGTTTGTTGTCTCTTGGTTTCTATGTTGTGTGCGCTAGATTTAAGGTATGGTGTTACTCTGTGCAGAAAGAAAGATTAAGTAGCTGAATGTGTGATCCAGAACTGAGAGTGCTTTGACAGTTAATTTAAATCAACTTGGAACCATTTGATGTGTGTACATGGTGGTGGTTTTCGTATTTATGGCAGCACTATTGGAGGTTTTTTCTCCACCATCTTGTGGTGGACCTTTCCTCAGGGCCACTGCTGACCAAAAGAGATGTTATGTGACCGTCCGTCCGTGTATATGAAGGATATGTTGTGTGCATTTATGCATATCTAGACTCGGGAGTAAAACTGGGTGCCGGCTGGGTACTACGTGGCTGTACCCAATGCGCATCTTGGCCGTCCAAAACACTTTTGGACGGTCTGGATTTTAAATGAACTTTTGTACCCTTATCGGTAAGAGTTTATTTAAAATCCGGACCGTCCAAAACACTTTTGGATGGCTGTGATGAGGTGTTGCGGGTACCACGTAAGGTGCCGCATGATACCCTATTTGCACCAAGTTTTTCTTCTAAACTCGGTACTATTTGCAAAGGCTGAATGTTGATATGAGTGAGAAGTATTGGGTCTAGGACTATTCCCAAGGTTTGGATCATTTTCCGCACTGTCGGAGCCTGAAAGTAGATTTGGTGATTTAGGTTCAGTTTCACGGTGAATTTCGGTTGATTTGTGGCAGGCGATAGCTTTCGAGTAGACGCCATATTCGGGTACGGTAGGGTGAGCATGGATGGTTCGGTTTTTGGTAAACCAATAGCCAAACCAACTGTAGATTGATATGCGTAGAACAGATTCAATCCAAACCATTAGACTACAGTTCGTGAGGTTTTGGGTTGCGGTTTCAGACAACGGTTTCATTGAATTTGAGATATTTGTTTACAGAACATTTGCAGCAACAAAGGTTGGCATAAAAATTTGCAATAAAACTTGACTTGAACCGATTAGAAGCTCCAAAAGTCACTAAAATAAATTTAAACTTTCCCAAAAAAATAAAATAAATTGATACTCATTGATTGTCAACAACAAAATATTTGTTAACAATAGTTAATATAGGATGAAAGTATATCATGATTGAGTTTATTATTGCCTAGTGTATTTCACAAAGTATAAACTCAAAGTAATGGAGTATATAAAATTCCGGTTGGAATCGATTTGGAACCAAAACCGTGACCATATAAATCCACAAACTAAATCATTTGATTAGCTTTTTCATTTTATAAACGGTGACCCAACCACACAACTAAAAAACCGAAACATTGGACTGCTTGATTAATGGGTTCGGATTTACTTTGCGCTTTGATGATTATTTTACTCGCCCATAGCAGACAATATTAGATTGAAGTTGGAGAGGAACTTGTACGATCTTGATGAGCTCAGGTGGTAGATCGAGCTCAACGAATGGTTCACACAAGAGGGAGATTCTTGAAAAAGGTGTCAAAACGAGAGGTTCTGGCTTTTTAAAACATGTTCGACGACTAGCCATTACAGGCTTATCTGTTTTCAGCCGAGTGTGAGAAAATTGCGGGGAGAAAATTGTGCTGGAAGGGTACCGCCACGTGGTACCCATCGGCGCATCCGAGCCTTCCAAACATGTTTTGGACGGCCCAGATATGAGGGTGGCATTTTTATAAATTTTAGGGGCAAATTTACTCTAACAAATTTGGGCCATCTAAATATGTTTGGGCGGCTCGGATGCGCCAACAGGTAGCATGTAGCCGTATCCGTCCGACACACAAAATTTTCTCGCTTGCGAGATTGTAGAAGCCGTGACTTTATGCATTTACTCAGATGTCCAGACCAATTTACGCGCACCTCAACTCGTTTTACGACCCAATTCCAGTACCCCACTCGCGATGAGACCAGTTAAAGCCAAACCAAAACTCCGCATGGACTGACCCCAAAAGAGTTGATAGCATCTAAAAAGTTTCGAATTGAGATCTTAGGAGAAGAGTAAACCCCTAAATCACAGGTTTCGACGGTGAGGCTACTTTACGTAGGTTGCTAGGGCAAAGTTAGAATGCACAGTTAGCATGCACACACGTTTTAGATACTCCCTCCTTTTCCACAACAGTTTGAATACCAACAAAGAAACCACTAATTAACATTAGACAAAACGGTTACTTTCAAGGTTGGACTGAACTCTCTCTTTAATTAAAAAGCACTGTCAAATCCAGCTTTGTTCACGTTAATAATGTGTTTTAAGCTTTAATCATGTCGTTTTGCATGGGCTTAGTTGTAAAAAGGCTCTTCTCTTCACTTAATTTGTAAAACAAACCCTAAATTCAGTTTCTCTCTCTTTACTTCTCTCTAGCTCCCTAATCATGACAGAAGAGGAAACAGTATTACAGGCTTCGTTGCGACGAGGATTGATTCTGTCCTGGGTCATTTTTACTGCTTGTGTTGTTGCAGAAGAGAGAGATGTATTCTTGGTTTTAATGGAGGGTGACCCGGTCGCATTTCATCGCGGCCAGACGATTACCGAAGAGGAAGGAAGAAAACTTGATTTTCACAGGTGCCAAAAACATGCATACTGCTTGTTATCAGTTTCTTTTGCTCATGCTTGTTTTCGTCTCTCAGTTTTTGATCTTCATTTTTAGGCCCAGTTTCACACTTGATAAAATCAATACTTGATTTTATCAAATTTTGATAAAATTTAGATTTTATCAAGTGGGAAACTAAGACTTAATGCAAAAAGCTCATAGAGTGGCTTAGAGCATCTCCAACTAAGATTTCATTTCTTCATTTTGAAGAATTATTGGCTTCCAACCATACTTCATTTTTCATTCTTCATATATGAAGAATCCTCCAAAAAAATGGAACACATTCTTCACTTTAAAATGTTGTGACTTCTAGTATCTTAATTCATTTTTTCATAAAATTAACATAATCGAGTTGATATTCATGAGACCTTTTAAAACAAGATCTCTCTCATCAATATATTTTACTAAAACATTTTGGAAAACTAAAAGTTCAAATTTTGGAGGAAAAATTGAGTTTTGAAGAGAAATGAATGAGATTTTAAGACGTAGAGATAAAAATGAAGAATTGGGTTGAGTGAATATGAATAGTTACATTCTTCATACTCATTTTTTGAATGAAAAAATTATTTTGAGTGTTCAAATTGAAGAGTTGGGTTGGAGATGCTCTTAGAACTAAAATATTGCAGTCATATCATGCTTTCACGCTGATCAATAATCTGTTTATGGTGAGCCTATCCTAACTTTTTGGTGGATTATTTTCTCTTAATTGTAAGTAAATTTGGGTATAAAATTTTCATCACATCGTTCGGCACGACGAGAAGATCAAATGGAAAAAGTGTAAATATATAAACCAAAGTTGAAAAAAGTTAATATAAGACCGATTTTTTTGGATCTTTTGTCGTCTGATATGATTTTTTTAAAATTTTGATCTACATTTTTGTAATTTTTCGATTCCTCCCATGGAGATAAACAATATGATGTAAAAAGGATTTGTTGGGAATTCCGGATTTGATCCGAGTCTAGTAAAAAAATGAAAAGAAAACGACAAAAAAAACCAATGCCAAAAAGCCCCAAAAATTATTTCAAACTCACCGTTAGTAAATTGTGTAAGAATATGCTACTGTATTAACATTTGACGTTTTGTGTGGATATTTTGGTAGTGAAGTTTCAAAGGCATATGCAAAGCAGTTGGTGGATTCACATGACAAAATTCTAAAGAGCACTCTAGAGGCAGGAAGCTACAACAAGCTTTATAGCTTCAAGCACATTGTTAATGGCTTTGCAGTCCACACTTCCCCTTCTCAGGTCCTATCTTACATTTCCAAAGTGGCCTAAATAGTACACCCTCCGTCCCAATTTGATTGTTCCATTTTGAGATTTCAACTATTTAAGAGAGCATAGATTGCATAAAAAAGTATTCGACTTTTCAATTTCAGTACAATAAAAAAAGAAAAGCATTGAGAGATATATAAAGATGCGTGCCAACAAATTAACAACCTAACTAGCCAAACATAAAACCATCTTTAAATGCACTTGGTGTGGGTTCCACACTTCTTGTCTCTATTCGGTACACAAATGCAGTATGTCACTCTCTCCGTTTGAATTTGTTGGTTCATTTTTGAAATTTGTATCATTTTTAATTGCTTATACTTTTCAATATGAATCTAAAAAATATGCAATATAGATCTTGCTTGATAGGTCTCAATTAGTTCTATAATACAAAGTTTGCAAATTAAATCATAAAAACCATTATGAGTTGAGAGAGATAAGGATTCAAAAACGACACGAATTTAAAAAATGGACCAATAAATGTGGACGGAGAGAATACATTTATTAATTTCGTGCTATAGGTGGATTTTTTTACGTAAATTCTGGTGGTATAACATTAGTTTTATTTTTCTAAATCGTAAACCTACCTCAATTAATAAACAAACTAGGATTGTGCTCATTAAAATTTTCAGGTTAAAAAAATCAAGGGCGCCATGGGAGTGAAGGTGGTGGAGAGGGATAGAAGAGCCAAAACGATGACAAGTTACACCCCTCACTTCCTAGGGTTACCGGAGGGTGTTTGGACACAGCAAGGCGGTGAGACAAACGCAGGTGAAGGAATTGTGATTGGTTTCATCGACACCGGAATCAACCCTTTTCACCCCAGCTTTGCTTATGACCCCTTAAACCCTTTCGCGTCGAATCTCAGTCATTTTTCCGGTGCTTGTGAGGGGGGACCGCGATTTCCGGGGAGTTCCTGTAATGGTAAGATAGTTTCTGCAAGGTTTTTCTCAGCAGGTGCCCAAGCGGTTGCTACTCTTAATGCCTCTGTGGATTTTCTCTCACCATTTGATGCTGTTGGGCATGGAAGGTACGTACTTTGGCTAACTTTAGCATTTTAAGACAAAAAAAAACAGCCATCTCATGCATAGATTTTGTACTCATGCATCACATATCTTCTGAGAGAAGGAAGTAGTACTTCCTAAACACTCTCTTGCACCGCATATCCAGTGAGGTCCAGACCTGAATTTGTGGTGGAGAAGCGTATTAGAGTGTTATGGCATCACGTGACAGTATTCCAAGACAACTGAATTACTCCAGCCAGAGAATGTGCGGTGACCCATGAGTACGAATGCTGTAATAATGGTTCCTCCTCTCACATGAATCGCGCTTGGAACTATTCATGTGAGAGAAGGAAGCAGTGCATCTGAATAATTCGAGCAAAAAGTGAAATTTTAACAGGAGAAATGCTATATGTTACTACTGTTTTATTTATGAGGTTCAGTAATAATTACTGGTTCAGCCAATAGCGAGTAATTGTTTATTAATCATGATTTCAAATCAAAGCTCAAAAAAATCACAAAGACCACCCAAAAAAAAAAGAAAAAGAAAAAAGAAGCGCTGTCTTATTTACGAGATGTTACACTGTTAATCTATATGTACATGATTAATTCTTACTGGATTTTCGAGATGACTGAAAAATCATGTACTGCATATTCTTTAGCCATGTAGCATCAACTGCTGCTGGAAATTGTGGAGTTCCGGTGGTCGTGAATGGCTGCTACTACGGCCAAGCGAGTGGGATGGCACCACGTGCTCGGTATATATCCCATCAACACTACTACTACTATATTTTATGACCATTATTTGAACAATTCAATTTCCCATTATATCTTTGTATGAATTATGATGCATGAGATGCATGCGTTAGTACTTTAATTTGCATGTCCTGATATTTTTTTCTTACAACACAGGATTGCTGTGTACAAGGCTATATATCCAAGCGTGGCGACTCTAGCAGATGTGGTTGCGGCAATCGATCAAGTAAAGCCCTGGTCAATTTCTCCATCTCATTAATCACTCGCCATATGTTATTGATCGTCGCATCAACAAATTATACTCCTTCCGTCCCAAATTAATGGTTCATTTTCACTATTTGACATATCTCAAAAAATTGTCCATAACTTTCAATCTATGGTGCTTTTTATATCCAATGTGGAACTTATTTGATAAATCTCAATTAATTTTATAATACAAAATTTTTGAAATTGTAAAAAACGTTACAGGTTGTGAAATATAAATAATTTGTTGTGAGTAACACGACTGCCGAAAAAGGATCATTAATTTGGGACGGAGGGAGTAGTAATTTTTTAACGGCAACATCAACGAATTTTAAGGACATACATTAAGTTAATTTAACTTTTTTAAATAGTAGAATGGGGACTCGGAATTTTGTAGTGCAGGAATGCACTACAGGGTACACAATCCAAGCAGTCCAAAAAATGTTCTTAATGATTCAGATTTGCTAAAAATATACAAAAAGTATTTTTGAAATCTGGACTAGTAAAGATGGACGGTTTTGATAGCGTAGTGCACTCTGGATTACAGGTCCCCAAGTCGAGTAGGATGGTAGCATTAAAAAAATTGTCATGGAACACCCTCCTTAGGAAAAAAATTCGTGTATTACTACATCTTAGTTCCTCACTAGAGATCTGTTGTAAAACGCACGCTATGAACGCGATAAAGTAATGAGAAAACGAACCAAACCAACAATCAATCACACGACACAGAGATTTACGTGGTTCCCCCAAGATTGAGGTACGTCCACGGGCGAGGAGAGAGAGAGTTCACTAACAATGGTGAAGAAGAGATACAAAGAGCCGGTTATATTCTGTAACTCTAGAGAGGCCAAGAATATGAGAAGATGCTCAAAGATTGCTCAAGGATACGAAATCCTAAAGGTTTCGTCACTTTATATAGGAAGTTACAGAAGACGAGACTAAAACCCTAAATCGTCCGGAGATAAGCTCTCGGTAGCGCTCGGTAAGCACTTGGTAAGCTCTCGGTAGCGCTACACCAAGATTCAAGGTGTAGCGCTCCTGAACCTTCTGTTCACAAACCTCGCCTTAGCCAAAATTCAAGGCATTCTCAACAAATCTCCACCTTGACTTGAATTCACTAAATCCAAACCACAAATTATAGCAACCCTCTTCTGCCTCTACCTCGCCACAATGCCCCTGAGGGGCGATCAACTGCAAATGCCAAGCAAGTCCAAGCAATGCTTGAACTTGGCAACCGGAACCGGTTTAGTCATCATGTCCGCTGGGTTATCCGCCGTTCCCACTTTCTTCACCTCAACTTGCTTTTGTGAGATGATGTCCCGAACGAAGTGATACCTGACATCAATATGCTTGGTCCGCTCATGATACATCAGATTTTTAGTCAGATGTATAGCACTCTGCGAGTCACAAAATACTGAAGTAACCCCTT
>JAXBDA010003642.1:0-33430 GCA_036023075.1 Gaultheria prostrata
CGGGAAGGGCTTGATCGGAGCAGTTTTTCATAAAACTGCATTTATAGCGTTTTTATGAAAAACTGCTCCGATCAAGCCCTTCCGGGTATTTATTTTTGCCAAATTCATGCGGGGACCCTTAAAACACCTTTTAAACACATCTAACGGTTCGGATTGTCGAAATTTGGTGCGAAAGTGAAGGTCCGCAGGACCGCAACTTAAGCTCGTTGAGGGATCCCTCATTAGATCGGAACTCTCTCTCTCTCTCTATATATATATATATATACACACACGTTTTAAAGGAAGAAAGAACTTGTAATTGTAGAGAAAGAAGTGTAAATTAAGAGAGAGAGAGAGAATTTTTGTTGGTGGGAAACAGAGTAGTGGAATTCGACTGGTGGGAAACAAAGTACTAGTCCTACTAGAATTCGACTTGTGGCTAAAGGGATGATGAAGGCGTTTGGAAAATAACTTACCGCCGTGTCTGGCGCAAGTTATTTTACTCCGAATCAAGGAAAATAATTTACAAGTAAAAATGTTTTGCGTGCATTAATCCAACCAAACACCGGAAAATGAGTAAAATATTTACGTCTAAACAAACGGAGCATAAAAGTGAAAGCCCTAAAGTTCCAAAATGACCAAATTACCCTTTTCAGAATGTTTCTTTCTTTCTTTTTAACCTGTAGCTTTATTTATGGACTTTAAAGTCTCAATTTTTGGTAACTATGGGAGTATATATGATAGTAAGATAATTTTGGTATTTTTCGATATTCAAATACTAAATTTTTTAATTTATATGTGTATATATGCTATTACCGCTAAATCCGAAATGCTACGCGGTATCGGTCTGGTATCGGTACCGTACCGTACCAGTAGGAAAACAGGTACCTAAACCGGTACGGGATTCAGAACCTTGTTCTGAATAATATTTTACTCCATATGTTTCAATTTGAAACCCTACTACGAAACTAAGTGCAATTTTCAAACTAAAAAATAATATATTTGCCAAAATAATTTTTGAATTTTGTTCGCACCATATTAAAAGTTCTCAATGACATATTATCAAACAATATCCATATTTATTAGAAAATTATTTTTATAAGTACATTATTTTTTAGTTTGAAAATTGCATGTAATTTCGCAGTGGACAATCAAATTGTAATTAAGGGGTAGTTCTAACAACTCTTACGTACTAAAGGACGAGTTATACCTATATCTACCATTATTTAATAATCCGACACATTCTTCTTGTAAAAATTATTATAACACAAATGATATACGAATATCTCGTTAAGCACATAGATTATAAAAATAAAAATAAAAGAGTACATATTAGTATTTAATCTAAATGAATTTCTATTTCTTAAAATAGATTTAGATGCATAGAATCATATCCTCTTGCAAGTGGTGGCTAGCTCATGGGGTAGAGCTCTTTGATGCCCCACACTGCATCTCGGGATCGAGTCTCATTCCCCCTTCCCATGAAATAGATTAGTAATAACGAATGACAAAATAAAATAAAATCATATCCTCTTATATATCAACAACTCTTAGGGACTTTAAGAGTGATATTTTGATGATCTGACATATACATTATAGAACGCATAAAAATACAAATCATGTACAACCTTCATATCTATTGAAAATGAATTATTACTTAATCTTACGCTGTGTTTGATATCTTGGAAAAGAAAAGAAAATAAATGAAAGGAAAGATTGAGGAAAGTTAAAAGGAATTTTTTTAGTTAAAATAATTTAGTTTAGTTATTTTTTCTCTCAACCCAAATAAAGGAAAATGCATGAATTTTTTTTATTTTCTTTTCCTTTCCTTTATTTTCCTAATCAAAACCATAATGATCGGTTTTCTTCCTATTTCGGCAACAACAAATAAATAAATAAAAAAAGACACCCTTCGAGCTCAGGCTCAGTTTTTCAAAAGATTAAATGTGCGATTTAATCTCCCTTCCAATCTCATTTGATAAAATGAGGTAGTGATAAAATGAGATTGCACTGTACATGGCACAAGGATAAAAGGCATAATTACTGTTTTGCCCCTGTCCAAAAAAGTAAAAAATAAAAGTACAATCATTACTCATATATGGTAGGGATCCTTAAAGAAAAGAAAGGGTAAAATGGTAAATAATGTATTGGGTGGTGATTTAATCATACTTATATTTTATTTAATGGAAAATAGAGTAATTTTATGAAGTGATTGATTCTATGAGATTTTCATAAAATCTAAACTAACGGAAAACTCAGCCTCAGTCCATTCAGTTGTTGGTCTTCGTCTCTCTAGTCCCTCGCTCAATGGCGAGTTGGGATTCATCGATTTCCATGGTTTCTCCTCCACCATCTTCTCTCTCTCCTCCTCAGATTCCGATGGAGCTTCACGAAATCAACAGAGTCAAACTCCTGAATTCCCTCCGAGAACACCTCTCGCTCTCCTCTCGCCCTCTCCAAGGCTTCGTCTTTCTCCAGGTAAGTCGCCGCACAGAACTCTTCGCAATTTCAACGCTTCGGATCATTCACTTCCCAATCTGAATTAATGTTATTGTTTTTTGATGCATCGATCGCATCCGATGAAGGGCGGAGAAGAGCAAACTCGCCATTGCACGGATCACACGGAACTCTTCAGGTACTTCATTACGTTTGCATAGTTGCATACTCTTATGTTGATGTGTGTATATATGCATGCCTCAGGAGTATATAACCCATACCTCTATGTGCATGTAAATCATCACCGAAGATTGTTTTGTTGTCCTCTATTTTTGTGGAATTTTTTGTTTTGGTTGCAATCATAGTTACAGTAGAGCCCTCCGCTCGCCCTCTCAATCCTCGGACTCACAAATTTTAGTAGTTTGGGATATTGTTAGAAGACGCGAGCGCTCTTGCTCATGCACGCGGAGCCGGCACAAGAGGGGCTCGAAGTGAACTCCTACAATGGGGCCTTATACATTTTTCTACGAAAAAAATCAAAAGAGAAAATATATCCAAGACGAAATCATAGCATGGAGTAATCGTTGTCTAGTATAATTCCCAGATCAAAGTGAAGGTGAAGCAAATGGAGTTTAGTTAAAGACTACTATTGGACTTACTTCTAGTTGGATAATGGGTATACTAGCTGAAGTCCACCTTAAAACACTAGTTGAAGTCCACCTTAAAACAATGAAATACCATTTTGACTCTCTCACAGGCAAAAAAAAAAAAAAAAGGGGAAGCAAACAACTAGTGAAGGATATTGATATCTCCTATTAAACATCACCTTTTGAAAAATCAGAAAACTCATAAATGCACAACTGGTTCAAGGTTAGTCAGTAGGGCTTCAACCGTCCGTAAGTAATTAATTTGTTTCAATCCTAATCTATATTTGCAACTACCAAAAATCATGGGGCCTAATTCAGGGTTAAAAAAAGGGGGTCCCGGAAGCAGCCTCGTGGTACTTACCCTTTAAGCCAGTACTGCAAGAAGATAAACACACATTATATGACTTAGGTTGCAATCGTGTTAATTATTGCATGCTAGCAAACTAATAGTAGAGAACTGAGATTCATCATAGTGATGGCAAATAACAGATGGAGGAGGGGAGAGAGAAACAAACTCTCTAAGCTCTGTTCTTTATTTCTTGTTCCTCTCCAATAATGATCACTACAGGAACAGAAGTATGTGCACTGATACAAGCACCGACACATTATTGCATACCGATTTCACTGGGGAACAAAATGGAAGCTAAAATTCACTGCATGCACACTGCATGTGCTTTCTGTGTGCGCTGGAATGTCTGGTGCATTTGATGAAACACGGAAGCAATTTCCTAGACACTGCTTCTTTTTAAAGAGCCGGAAAAAATTGTGTATAGATGATCATTGATCACATTAATCTCAACTTATTGCATTATTCGGTATTATCAAAGATCTTTTCGTTCTATAAAGTTTTAAAAAATTTCATTCCTCACAAAACTAGCTGCAATTGATTGGTTCTTTGGAAATTATTGTCTGGAATCGGGAATGATGGGTAAGATTTACTCATTACTGGTTTACTTGATTTATAGGCAGGAGAGTTATTTTGCTTACTTGTTCGGGGTGAGAGAGCCCGGTTTCTATGGAGCTATTGTAAGTGTAGTCACTTTTTTCGAGAGAGTGTGTGTGTGTGTGTCTATACTGAGCATTAGCATCCTTCACAGTTTTCAAATATATTAGGGTATCTTATTCTTTTAAAAAATTTCAAACTATGTTTGGGCATCAGTATCCTTTTCACAATTTTCAAAATATATTTGGGCACCAGTTTCCTGTGTATACTGATTAAATATCCCTGATGTTTCAAATGTGCCAGAATCTTTAAATTAGATAAGCACTGTTTCTTGCCCATTGGAAACTTAAAGTTTGTTTTAAATTGGTAAACTACAACTGTATATCACTCCCAGTTTACTGAGGATGCAAGAAGTCTACTGAGGGTTGGATTTTGTGCTTGTTTTCGATCTTGTCTGATGACTGACGTATGATAAATTTTTTATTGTCATGTTTCATGAAGGATATAGCAACTGGGGATTCGATTCTCTTTGCTCCCAGGTTACCTGAAGATTATGCTGTTTGGTTGGGAGAAATAAAACCATTATCATTTTTTAAGGTGAATCCGCTCGATAATTCATGCCTCTGACATGTCACTATTGCATATATGGGAGTTGGCTTATATGGTATCTTCTTTTTGCAGGAAAGATATATGGTTAGCTTGGTCTTCTACACTGATGAGATTCAAAAAGTTTTGCACGATCGCTTCCAGGGTTCAGGAAGACCTTTGTTATTTCTCTTGCATGGGCTCAATACTGATAGCAATAAATTCTCAAAACCAGCTGATTTTGAGGTTCTTAGATCTATTGTTTCTCTTGTTCTGAACTATCTGTTGATGCGTAAGAATTTTGTATCACTTTTTGTATCCATTTTCCTCGTTCTTTTAACGGTGATACTATTTATTTGTAAATGATTCTCTAGGTTTAATGAGACGTGTTACCTTAGAAATTAGTAGAGATGGATTTTTGGATTTATGCCTATTTCCACTTGTAGGCATTAACGAACATATCATGATAGTGGCAGTTTCCTGTTTCTTGTAGTGCCCGACAAAGTGGGCCTTAGTCAGTTTAGAGTGTGCCACTTCACGTCTTGCAGGAGGTGCCACTTCTCATATACCATTTGACATGCAGTAGAAATTTTCCATATCTCACAATCTTCATTACCCTTCAGTGTTCACCTCTTATTATTCAAAGTGGTCATTGTGAGACCTTGAAGATAGTTAGTAAAGCATACTTCTGTTTGAAGAATGTGGATAAGCTTGAATTGCATGGATGTATAACCTCGTAGAAGTTGGGCTTGAGCTAAATGGTTAAAACAATAGAAGGAATTGTGTGGTCTTCAATGCAGGAACTTTGCTATGCTTTCTTGAAGTCAAGAAAATCCTTGCCAAACGTTGAGAAATGTTTCCAAATATGATTCCTAGAAAGCAGAAAGTCAAAGATTAGAAAGTTCTACAGAATCTTATGGCAAGAATGACTCAAGTTTCTTTGGGTTCGGTCAACTGTTCATTAGAGCAAGAAGTTCGTCACCAGAGATCATCATAGCAACACATATACCTCTCCAGTGTCTCTATATATCTGTACATGTACCTCTATACCTATGTACGTCCTTGTGTGATCTGTACAACTGCGAATGCTGGATTTTTTGTTTGAGGATCTTGTTTGTGGGGATTTGGCCAACCTTTTGAAGCATAAAAGCTTACATCAAAAACATAGTTTCTATCAGTCTGTAATACTATTGATGTGGGTAATGTCGACATTCATCACTACAGTCTGCAACAACCATCGTATTCTACACAACATTCTCACGTTGGTTTGGTATTAAAGCTATCTGTTTCATTATGGATTTCAATTATATTTTCTCCAATAATCTAGAGTGTGAAGTCTGGATTTTTGTCTGTTAATGCCAATTCTTGAAGTTTCAGGTTTGCTCACTTAAAAGCAATGTTTTGATGCACAAATATTTTATTAGCATATTTCCAGATGCATTTTGCATAACTTATGTGTTTGTCTCTCTAGGGGATTGAGAAGTTTAAAACGGATATGAGTATCTTGCATCCTATTATTGCTGAGTGCCGTGTTTTCAAATCGGATATGGAGCTTGCTCTAATCCAGTTTGCTAATGACATAAGCTCTGAAGCTCACGTTGAGGTGGGCATTCTTCAATTTTTCTAGCTTTTAGTAATCTCAAAAGCTTGTTTGTGATATCCTCTGCTTTTGGCATCTAATTGTTGGAAGCCTTTCTTGCTTGATTGGTTGTTCGTATTTATGTTGGAAGTTACTTTTTGTTTATTAATTTTTTGTGTGTAGCTTTCGTTATGTTCTTTAGCGGTTATTGCTTGGATACATGCATAAAGTGTGTTCTCAATGTGCATATCATTATTCCACATCGTTCATGTCCCTGTAGTTCTCAGAAAAATAAAGAGATAATAAGTATCAAGTATGAACTTCGGAAGACATTCAAATGTAGTTAGGAGATGATGAGTGATTATAGACATATTGTTATTGTGGAGAATAGTAGGAAGATTAGAATACATTCGAGCATATTTACGGTCCATATCTTCTTTTTGACATCCCAGACTTTGGGATTGGTTACTCAAAAGAAAAGACTCCCTACGTTAAGAAACTAAAGTCTAACATCTGAATGCTGTCATTTTTTTTTCTTTCCATTTTTCTCATCTTGAAATGTTTGCGGCATTCCTGTTTCTAGATCCTACTATGGCAGCAATTTAAGTACTTATGGAATTAACCAAGGGCACCAGTATGGGTTACTGGATAATTAGTTAATTACCCAGAAAAAGAGCATGGATTCACAACTATGAGCACAGCCATGCAGGCAATTACTTAAAAGCAGCGCAAAAAATAGGATATGACTGCGGACTCTGTCTATATGCTCATGAGTCATGACGCCTTGCGGTAAGCAGTTGCTCAACACTGAATATCAGGCATAACCCAATCTCCTCCAAAAGTAGGGGTTAGAAGACTGCAAAGGTGATTACCTTTCCATCCATCTGTTCTCTTGCTGCAACCTCCTTGGGTGGGCCCCTCCAGCCGGCAACCCATTTCCCTCCAGCCATCCCATCATTTTCAAAGCTCCGTACATATCATGTTTTTACTTCTGTTTTTTTTTTCACGGTTTTTGTGACATTAAATAATGAAAGCACTTCACTGAATTTGTAGACAAAAGAATTATCAAACTAACAACGCTATTACTCAACTGAATGTGGATTGTTCAGTCTTTTTTATCTACTCGTTTCTTTCTTTTTGTGATTTTTTGGTATATCAGCATTCAGCAGTATATTGTTTTCTTATTCTGTATTCCGGACCGTTATGTGCTTTTTGTTGCTTTTTTATATGAATTATTAAGCATAACGCACTTGTGATATTGTTCAATTGGAATTGTTTCCTTTGATCAGGTTATGAGGAAAACAAGTGTGGGCATGAAAGAGTATCAGTTGGAAAGCATGTTCTTACACCACACCTATATGTATGGTGGATGTCGGCATTGCTCATACACATGCATTTGTGCTACTGGTGACAATAGGTAGATCTCATTGTTCTCCTCTTTCTCAAGTTTTCTTTTCCTTTTGCTATCTTCTAGTATTTCATTCAGCTTTTTTCTTCTCAAAATACGATGATGATTTATTACTTACAAAGGGTACTACAGAGTCACCTTTTCTTCTTTCTTTCTTTTTTTCTGGGGAAAAGCTGACTAGTGTCCGCATGAATAAACTTTTACTGCACTTATTCGGCTAAAAGTTCACAACTGGTAATCGTTATGTTTCATGCAACAGTTCTGTTCTTCACTACGGGCATGCAGCTGCTCCAAATGACAGGGTATGGGTAATTTGATGCTTCATTCTCATGTTTCTGCTTGCCTTGTTCAATTTATGAAATAGGAACCACAGTTGATCTACATTTACACTAGACTCGTACTTTGCATGCAAAAAGAGGCTTTCATTTCTGACTTGTGAGTACTTTCAAAAAGGGTGTTGACTGGAGAATATGCGTGCTTGTGTGATTGGTTTGTGCATGAGTGTCTAGATGTAAGTGTATATGTTTACGTTGATGTGCAACGAGGACATCTTCGGCTGTGGAAGTACACTTCATGTGTTTTCGTGGCGACGGAGATATTGTAGGTGGTACTATGCACGATGTTTGATGCGCCACATTCGGATGTCCAACTTCAAAGGCCTATTGCTGCTTTCATAGTTGGATATTGATTTGCTCATTCTTTGTGATCTGGGGTAGAAGACTTTTTCGTGGCAAACTATTTGAAATGGGAAAATGAGTGTCCTTGATTTGAACAACGTGCCACCAGCCCACCACCACAAAGAAAGAAAGTGTAAACTAAGATTTGATTTTTTCTTGTTTGTATTATGCTGGTGATGAGAAACTTGGAATTGTAATCTTCCTAGAGCAAAGTTTCACTGCGTCTTGAATATAATTTCGGAGTTCAAGTTGATTGAGAGACATTCCCTGACGTTCAGAATGTTGTGTAGCCATCTCAATCATCTTTCTCTGTGTTTGTGCAGACGTTGGAAGATGGAGATTTGGCATTGCTAGACATGGGAGCTGAATATCATTTCTATGGATCAGACATAACTTGCTCCTTCCCAGTGAGTGACCTTGTTTTCCACTTTTAAACATGTCTTAAACTCAAGTATAAGCTGATATATTGTATTAGTTTACTGTTTACGCATGTCCTATAATCTTTGCCTGTCTGGTGGAATGACTGGTCTTTGCCTTATTGAATGAGCAAGGTTTTTTAAACAGTACATCCATAGAGGTCCTGAGATGATAATGGATGCTGAAAAATCAGTTGAAGTTAAATACATCATTTGCAGGAAGCTTTAACGTTTGCGTTTTCTTGTTCTGTTTTGGGGTAATCATCATGGTTTTACCCTATCCTTCACTAATGGTGTGTACGTGTATAGTGGTCTGTGGTTCATTGAATTGGGGGGTTTAACCAAAGAACAGGCAGCATTTGGAGCCCAAAGTTTGTGATAGTATCTTATATCTGTAGCAGGAAAGCCCTCATTGGTTGCATACTTAAAGTACTGGACTCATGCTGTTGATGATGCACATCTGACTTTCGATTATATGAACTATGAAGGTGGACAAAGTAATTTGGTTCAGGAAAAAAGGCCAAACTTTGGCAGTAATCTGCAGCATGGCTGGAAGAATTATGGCACAGCTATATTGCTTCTGAAGCTGAAGCTGAACGAAATGAAAAGATAACTTCGGTGATGGAAATTAAGATGTTTGAGGGGGCGTCCTATTGAGCGTCATATTTCTCCTGCTGTCAAGGAAGAATAAACATCGATTTGTTTTATACTTTGCAAGTTTCACTTTTGTTCTACCATTCAACACAATTCTTTTTTTCCATTTTGCTGTCAAGTTGTAGTGTTCTAGATCGTTTGCACATCATTACTGAAATGATCCAGCAAGAATCTACTAGCATATATAATCTCTCAGTTGGATACTAAGCTATTTTTTATTGGGTTATGTTAAGATCGCGCAGGATCTTCTTTATGATACATCCACTTGTACATGCAGGTGAATGGCAAATTTACAAGTGATCAATGCCTCATATATAATGTAAGTGTTCTACTTCTAAATGGCAATGATCAGTTCAGTTAGTTGGGCAATGGCTGTGTAAGAACTCTACTGAATTATGGCTACATGTTCTTCATCCAGAAATGCATGTGTTATGCTCTTAGCATTTCTAAATTCCAACTGCTAATCTTCAGTTATCTGAACCTTCACCTTCTGTATTTTGTAGGCTGTCCTAGGTGCTCATGATGCAGTCATGTCTTCTATCAGACCTGGAGTAAGCTGGGTGGATATGCACAAGTACGATTCAATGGGGCAACTGTTCCAGTTGACATATTGTGGATGAGTTGTCGTACTATTTTCACGCTTTTCAGTATTGTTTTACTGGAAAATGTGCAACTTTCTAGTGATGCCACTTATAGTTTTGTATCAATCGCAAATAAGCAATTATTCTGACGAGTTATACAGAAATTAGAAATATTCCTTGATTCCTTACTTGGAATCATACTCTTCAGAACTCTTGGTATGGGAACCAGATGGAAAAGAGGCTGGATTAAGTAGATGATACTCAAACATATGGAGTCACATTGTCCCGTGTATACAATGATGTTATGCAGATATGCAACATAGAATACTTATTGGTAACAATGGCATGTTATGTTACATGGATAATTCATGATGGGTTAATATTTCACTTCTGGTGGGCTCCATACAATGTAGTATATATAGTCTCTGAGTTTTTGTCTCATGGTCTGCATAATGTTTCAGATTAGCAGAGAGATTTATTCTCGAGTCATTGAAGAAAGGGTGCCTTCTTGTCGGGTATTTTCTGAAGTCTTTTTTTCAGGAGTATACTTTCTTTCTATTCAAGATCTCAGAAAAATCAGATGAGAAATTACTTACCAGTTTGTGAATGTCATCCCAGCGAGGTTGATGACATGATGGCTGAACGATTGGGTGCTGTTTTCATGCCCCATGGTCTCGGTCACTTCTTGGGAATTGATACCCATGATCCTGGGGGCTACTTGAAGGTCATTATGATGAAATAGTAGTTGTCTCTGCTGCTTTTATTGTTTAGAGTGTTGCCTTTTGTTTCATATTAGCACTAGCGTAACATAACGCAATTTCAAATATTGTTTGATACTCAGGGAGCAGAGAGACCCTTGGAGTCTGGGTTAAGGTCTTTACGTACGAGTAGAGAACTCCAGGAGGGAATGGTATGATATGAATTTTCCTGCTTGAGCAACTGGCTACTGCTATTGGCAATTTGTTCTAACCACCCGCTTTTTAGTATATTGATTTTCTATGCACTAGTGGAAGAAAATGTTTTGCATGTTCCGCTTATTGTTTTTATTGCCAAACATGATTGTTGTCCCCAGAGTATATGTCGCAGGAATGCTGCTGATATGTTCTTTATTAGGTGAACCCATGAAATATCAGTGGGCGGTTACTAAAGTAAAACATTATAGCAATGATGAGATGAGAGAAAATAGTTTAGGTGGCTTGTTCACATACAATGGACCGGTGGATGTAACGGTAACATAAAATAGGATAAAGGTTAATGGAAATTGGAAAATACTACGGGAGAGGAAGAGCTAAATTGACATGAGTTGTGGTATCTAAAAATATTATGAATTTGTTTGAATGTTACTGATTCTAGGTCACCCTACTCTATTGGTAACGCAATGCTTGGTGTGGTTGGTTTCCTTTTGGTATAAATAGATCAGTTATCTCCTTGGCTAGGAAATATTTGTGAATTTTGAGACGCTACAATAATTCGAAATATTGTACATTAAGCACCCGTTTTCTTTATTTCTTTGTGAATTGACAATGTTTAGGTGCTATGGCGGATAACACCGTAATTACAAGCATAGATTGAGACTCCATTAGGGAGTCTCTAATCTCTATTGACCTTTTCAAAAAATGTTATTTGTGCGTTCATTTCTACTATTTTGTTTAATGTTCAGTTATAGTATTGCACTTATAGGTTCTTAGTGATGTAGAGGAGTAATTATTCAGTGCAGTGGGTGGCCTGCGGCCTGCCACACAAATGCAAAATTAATAGGCAACTCTGGACTATAATCTTTTTCCTCAAATGCTCAAGATGCATAACCTAGGTTCCCATCTTGCTATTTTGAAGCCTGAGAAAGGTTGCTGTTCTGATGGCTACCCAAATTACAGTGTTAATGACTTCTTGTCACCATCAGACAAAAACTGTGTCGTGCTGTGTTCTATAGATGTTTCTCTTTTTGGTGTGTTCAGATGAAAAAACAAAACATTGGAATCATTTCACTGCAGGTGATTACTGTGGAGCCTGGATGCTACTTTATCAATGCTTTGCTGAATCCTGCCATGCAAAGTTCTAACACTTCAAAGTTTTTGAATTGTGAAGAAATAACCAGATTTAAGGGTTTTGGTGGTGTCCGAATTGAAAGTGATGTGGTATGGCATCTACTCTGTTCAACATATGAAATGGATACACTTTACACTTGTGGAATTCTCCTTCTTTTCCCTGGAGATGCTCTATGGGATGATTGTGATCGGCCCATTTTACTAGGGACACCCCAGCGGCTTATGTTGCATTCCCAAAATTAGGAGACTTAAGTTGAAACTCCTAAAGTTATATTTCTCTAATATACGGGGGGTGAAAAAATGCATCCCTTCAAATATCTGAATTATTTCAACATTCTCACCTTCATAGATGGTTTGAAATATATTCTGATATCTTTGTGTTGTTTACATTTTGCCTTGTTGTTGCCCTAGTAGTTATGAGACCCCACTCTTAGCGTATCAATTCAAATTATTTTGCTTGATCGTGCTATTCTCTTTCTTGTTGTGCAATACCGATGCTCTGGACTATGAATGAAGGAAGCATGGTAATGAGCACGGAAATTGATTTGGGTCTCTAGGCCGTCCCTCTCTGATGCCTGTCGGCTTTGATTTGGGGGCATGGTTCTCCAGCAAAACGTCCCTTAGCTCCTTAGTTCTTGGAGGTTTAGATGGCCACTGTTTCAGTGTAATTATGAGAGCAGCCACTTTGTGCATATATTGCCAAAGGTTAAGTCTGTTTCCAATCATCCCCGCCCATACCCCAATGATTGGGGACTAGATGGGTTCTGTTTTTGTTGTTGTTCTGCTATTCTCTTTCTTTTTTCCAACTAATTATATGTTGGATATATTTTAATGTTGCTAAAAAATTGCAGTTAATCGTTCAGTTTTTGGTTTTGATAATGTGTAGCATGTTACTGCGGATGGTTGTGTGAACATGACAAAGGTTCCAAGGCAGACATGGGAGATTGAGGCTGTGATGGCAGGGCAATCATGGCCACTCAAGAATGAACAGCCGTGCTCGGAAAATTGTGTAGAGGGCTAAGTTGTCAATTCCATCTGCCAGATCAGACTGTAGGCAGAGGATGTAGCCAACAAAAACAAAAGAAAGATGAATGATGATGCTGTAATCCAAAGGCCCTCAGCATCTGGTAATAGGTTGTTATGCGAATCATCATATTGATTCCATTGTGGTTTTTCAAACGGAACGTTTGTTGAAGCCTCTTAGGCGGTTGTTTGGCTTACGGATTTTTTCCTGGGTATTTATGACGGGATGCAAAATTTTAGAGAAATAAAATAAAAAAATTTCTCTATTTCACTTCATTTTCTTGTCAATCTTTTCTTCAGTGTGTGCTGTATTTTTGGTTGTGTTATTTTTTCGGGTAATGATTTTCACAGCCATTTTGTACATTTATATGACCTTAGTAAACTACTACCCTTTTATTGTTTCTTTTGTATTGCGTTACTTGTCACATAAGATGTCAATCTTGTAGGATCACATCAGTTAAGCTTTGTACAATATAAATCTGGTACCAAGCACACTTCTTGCACCATGATTGCTTAATATAGGTCAAGCTCGCAAAATTCGCAATTGGGTGCATGAGCACAAGTGGTAAAGTATCTTTGAAATACATCTGAACCTACAAAAATTTGTGAGTGAGGATTGAAAACATGAGGGCGGTGCTAGGATAAAGAGCAGAAGCACGGGGTATTTTGAAGAATTATGCGACTTATGTTCATGCTTAAGAAAAGATAAAGTTCTAAATCGAAAATGTGTGTTGATGTTCCTTTTTTTTTTTCATAACATCGTTGTGCCACTAACTTGTCATTCTCCTAAACTTTTTGTCTATTATCTTTTTGGTATTTTTACTTTTTATAATTTTTTGTTTAGCTTTTCGTATTTTTGTTATTATTTCGTATCAATGAGTGGAATAAGAAAAATATAAAAATATGGACGGAAGTTAAAAAATGTTCATATAAGACGACATTTTAGACAAAAAAGACATCTGTTTTGGATTTTTTCGTCTTTAGTTTTTATTTTTTGTTTTTTGTCATAATTTTTTTACTTTTAGCCTCCTCTCGTCAAGACGGATGATTAATTCACATAATATAACGTGAATCTAAGTACAAATTCAGGAAAAACGAATAAAAAACAAAAACACAAAATTTAGAATTTTACCCTAAAAAAAAGAAAGATTTACAAGAATGAATATCGAGGAATACTGTTCCAGAACAGTGACTTTGTATATTTATCTCTACGTTCTCTATTTTTTACTCCTTACATATATATATATATATATATATATATATATATATATTTAAAGGAACATATATGAATTATATGAGTTCTCATTGGTGATAAAAAAAAAAAAAATCAAGTATTGCTAGGGACACAAACACTTCCATAATTTTTTGGATGTGTACATGCTTCCCCTCATGTGCTTTGTACAAAAATATATGATGGCCCCATTTGTTATCACCTATAATCTAATTATCAAAAACTTGAAATAAGTTGGTGATGTATTTTTATTTTCCTTTTATCAAAGGAAATTTCCATTCAATAAAACGCCATTCGGCACTTACAAAAGTCCGGACGCATAACAAAGATTTTATTACAAGATACGAGATTGAATTTGAACCACAATTACCAAGAGCACAAGCAATCATAGAGCTCTACGGGGCGTACTGCAAAAATAAAACACACAGATGAAATCATCGACTAACAAGCGATAAGGGGTGAGAGAGTCTCACAAAAGGAGAACAAAAGTTGAAAAACAGCACACAAAAGAACAAATAATAAAGGGAAAAAGAAACTCAAGCCGTTTAGGTTGTCGCCGGAAGATCCCGTGCTGGATTTCATGACATATTCTCGTCGGAGGAGCTCAGCCGTGCCCCCTAACACCACTTCCTATACCAGATCTGACTCCATATTGGCCAAAAAGAGGGGGATAGGTTGGATCCGTGGAGAGAAGAGAGGAAAGGTGGAGGCTCCATTTTAGCCTAACTTTATTTTTCTAGGAGGAGAGATTTTCCTAGAGCAAATGAAATTGTAGATGTGTTTATTTTTCTAGGAGGAGAGATTTTCCTAGAGAAAATGAAATTGTAGATGTGTTTGGTGCAACTTTTTATAAGCTAAAATAATTCAGACCGTTTGTTAAATAAGTTGTAGAAGATATTATAAATTTCTAGATTATCTTCCCCTAACTTTTTACACCTTTTGGTTATTGTCTTTATTCAAAAAAATTTGCATTTGTTTATTTATTGCGTCAAATTTTTTTTAGTTGTGTAGTTCGTCTCAACGAGAGGAATCGAAAAAGTATCAAATTTGTTTATTTATTGTTTATTTATTATGACTGCAACTCGAACAAATACAAAACCCTAAAAGTACAAAAAGACACTCAAATAAGTTTTGTTCTATAAGAATACTTTTGAATTAAGTTTTCTATTTTTTTTTTTGTAAAATGTATTCTAACTTCATATGAGTTTTAAAAAAATTTACAAATTGAAGCTTAAAATAATCTCTCTCTTTTTAGTCAAATGAACTAGAAAGCTAAGTAAGTGATTATTCATAATTTTCTTTAAACGACACTATTCATACTCTCTCCGTCCCAAATCTTTGGTCACAAACACCACTTTTTATTGTCCTAAATGTTTTGTCCCAATTCAAAACTAATGGGGCATTTGGTAATGAAATTTCAAGTTTACCCTTTCTTTTTTAGAGTAAGTTAATCTAATGATGATATTTTAAAGAGTGAAAGAAGGAAAGAAAAAGTATAACTAGTGTAATGAACAATAGTAAATTGGGACAGAGGGGGTAATTGATATAACAAACTTAGGGCATCACCAATGCTATACTCAAAATTGAATGACCGAAAATTGCCACATCACCTTTTGATTATCCATTAGGAAGACTAAAGTTAACATTATAGAGGTTCACAATGCCATAATCAAAATTGAGTGCTACATCACCTTTTCAAAAACTAAAAAAGAAATAAAATTATGTAAAAAATAGCTTTTTCATTCAAAATTGTTTTTCTATTCAAAAAACTTTTTAAAAACAGTTTTTTTTTTCAAAAACAAACAATTTTTCAAAAAAAAGTTTTTGAAAAAATTAAACAGTTTTGGAAATTTTGAAGAAATTAAATAGCATTTGAAAAACCATTTTTGAAAAAAAAAATTCAATTTTAAACAACAAGCAGTTTTCCAGAAACGTAAATAGTTTTTGAAAAACCAAAAAACAATTGAGTTTTAAAAAAAAATCAATTTAAAAAAACAAATAGTTTTCCCAAAAAAATTAGAAAAAATTAAATAGTTTTTGAAAAAGCCATTTTTAGGAAAAAACAAACAATTGGAGTAAGTTTTAAAAAACTAACAGTTTCCGAACAACAAAACAGGTTTTGAAAAAAAAAATCAATAATTTTTTGAAAATGTTGTTGAGAGAGAGAGAGAAGATTTTTGTATTATGGTGGTGGGTGTATTTAATTGAGGAGATTTTGGGTCCATTAATTGGATTATTGTGAAAATATTGGTAATTTGTAGTATGCAAAAGCCAAAATTTGAGTATTGGTTAAGATGTTACTAATTTTGATTATTCCATTGTGAGTAATTTTTGAGCCACACATTACTAACTTTAACAATATTTTTTATTTTGTGTATGCCATTGAAGATAACTTTATAACCTACAAACACCATTCATTAACCTATTTTTAAAGCAAACAAGCTAAATAAGTTACTTTATACTAAGCCCTTGCAAGCGGGACCGATCTCTTGTACACTTATTATTTCAAGCAATCTTAAATTTATCTTTTTAACCGGATTTACATAATTTTTCGATGCACGTTGTTAGTCCAAATGAATCTAACTAATTTAGACACAATTATGTTCGTAATTGTACACCTTGATTGAATGGCTCTGGATATACTTATATTCGGAATTAGATAGTATATTTTCTAAGACATTTCGGAATATCTTCTAAATTGTTTTTCCTACACTTTGTGATTGTTTTATGAAAAATACAGTGTTTGGTAAGAAAAAAAACAAAACAAAACCATCAAAAACTCCGCCCTTAAATAATGAGTTTGCCTTTTTTTGGTTTTTGTTAAACTTTAATAAGTGATTTGTAAAAAATTATAAAATTATGATCGAAATTCGAATAATTGCAATACCAAATACTCCCGTCTCAAATTGCTTGCCCCTTTTGGGAAAGTGTGCATTTTACACACAAAAAATAATGGGCTTACGGAAATTATTTTTCAAAACAATTGATCTACAGATCTTTAAATTGGTGTAAAAAATTTTTGGAAAGAAAATAATGTTTATACATTATTTTTTGTGTGCAAAATGCACGGATTCCTAAAAAGAGGGAGTACAAAAAAAAAAGTGCAAAAAGTCGGGCATAAGTTGATGTTTGCCGCGTAGTTCTTCCAGCTCACCACACTTTCTTCTTCGTTTTCGCCAGTCCAAACCACAAAACCCTAATCCCACAGCCTCCATCCCTAAAACCCTAATCTCTCTCTCTCTCTCTCTCTCTCTCTCCACCCTAACAATGAATCCCCAAGCTGATACCAACAACGACACCACAACCAACTCCGAAAGACCTCGGAAGATCAAGTTCGATTACGAAGACGACGACCAGTTCCAAGGCGAGACTCTCGACGAGACTATCACTGAAAGCTCCAACCTTGAAGACGACGCACTCATGTGCGACACCGACGAGATCGGCGCTGATAAAACCAGCGCCGACTATTACTTCGATTCCTACTCTCACTTCGGTACTTCACTTATTCCTTATTGATTCCTGTTCTGATCTTTTGTGTCGATGTATGTAGCTATGGATATGCTTGTAATGTATGTGTTCGGGTTTGGATTGAGTTGGCACGCTTCTTGTTACCTGTTATATTGGTGTAAGTAAGGGTACCACCAACACGGACACGGACACGATACCGACACTCTTGCTTGTAATTTTTAAAATTTGGAGGACGCGACACGTTTTAAAATATACTGCTTCTATTCAAAACTCTCACTTCCGTAGTTGCACTTATTCCCTATTGGTTACCATTCTGTTTTTTTGGGGTATCGGTGTATGTGGTTACAGATATTCTTGTAATGTAAGTTTTGGGGTCTAGATTGAGCTGGTACGAGTATTGTTGCATGTTCTAATGGGGTAAGCTGTGTAGATGCTATGTAGCGCCAACATAGACATACTAACTAAATTTAAAAATTGGAGGACACTATACGTTGGGGGCACATTGACAAAAATATTACTTTGATTCCGACAATTTAAAATTGGAGGACACAATACGTTGGTGGCACATTGAAAAAAAATATTACTTCAATTCCTACTCTTACTTTGGTAATCCATTCAGTCCATATTGTTTTCCATTCTGTTCTTTATATCTATGCATGTATGTATAGATATGCTTGTAATGTATGTTTTTAAGGGTGTAGATTGAGTGGGTACAATTATTGTTACTAGGCCACTGGGTGGGACCTTAGGGGGCTTGGAAAATTATGAAACTTTCGACTTTAATATTTGATACTGAATGGTTATCTAGAAGGAGCTTTCTGCGGGGGAAAGTTGGGTTACATGAGTTGGGTTCTAGGTTAGTGATTACACCACAGCTGTCATGTTCTAGATAGTTATTTCGCCTTATGTGTCCCTCTAGTTAGACGGACATGAATGATATTGTATATTCGTTTCCTTCTCTCCGTTCGGTACTTGTTTCTTATTCACAGCTGTCATGTTCTAGTGTTCTCAACTATTTTCCATTTTTTTCCCTTCGTATAGATAGTTAGGTGCACACCCATCGGTATAAATCCCTATGTTGATAAAACATACATATGTGAGTGCGCCCGTGTGTGTTGTATATATATGTATATTTATATATGTAAAAGCATTGGTTACCATTGAAATGTTTGCAAATCTGGATTCATTTCTTACTTACTCTTGTTTCTTCTGTGTGCTTCCCTATGTGCAGGTATTCATGAAGTAAGTTTCTACATTTGGATGTAAAGCCATCCAGTGTTTCGTGGTGTTGAAATCGCGCATGTCATTTTTGGTTTCTTTTCATCCATTTGGGGGGTTTTTGTGCTGTGATATCATTTGTTCCAGTCGTTATACTGGTGCTTCTTATGCTTACAGTTTAATTTGTAGGTTTGTTCTCTTTTGATACGTGGATTATATGGACCAATTAAGGTTTTAGTTTTGTTGGTTCATTTGTCTTTAATGAGGGTTCTATTCAATAATTTGGTACCGTTGGTAGACTACATTTTCTTGTGGCTAAGATTGACAACACTTGAATTCGTGTTACACTCAGACCCCTGTTCCCTCCCCAACACACACGACAAAGGAAGGAAATAAAAGAACTGTGGGACTCGTGGTGAGAGGGGAAGGAATGTGCAGTTTCATCCATCAAATGATCTCTCACTCTTTTAAGTTACAACAACAATGCATAGTCCTTCCTTTTGTGGTTTATTATAGCTCCTTTCTTTGACGACCATTTTAGCAGTAACTATCTATTCTCTAACAAGGGATCTAGTTTAGTCTTAGAGCCTCGTCTTATGAATTATGCTGCTTTGTTCAATGTTCAAGTAGTTTTTTTGGTAAATAAATGTCCAAGTAGTTATGTAGTTATTCTCATGCTTTCATTTTTCAGGAAATGTTGAAGGATGCAGTGAGAACGAAGACTTACCAGAATGTTATTTATAAGAATACCTTCTTATTCAAGGATAAAGTAGTCCTTGATGTTGGTGCTGGCACTGGGATTTTGTCACTCTTTTGTGCAAAAGCAGGGGCAAAACATGTGTATGCTGTATGCTTCCATTCTCAACCCCCTCTTCTTTTAAGTTTTCAGTTAGTATTTGTTTTATGAAGAACACGGAGACTTGATTCATGTAATGTATTAGAAAATGAGAAAGTAAACCCCTAGCCCCTGTTAAGGTGTTTGCAACTAATCTAACCAATCTTATCACATGCACATAATGGTTCATACAAAAGTGAATCATTCTTAGTACCCCCTGTTCAGTTAGTCATTTCGTCATTCTTCTCCATCACATGAAGCTGTTTCCTAATTTGCTGAAAGCTGATAATTTCTGTTCAATCACTCAATTTTGCGCCCTCCAAACTATAGATGTTTTTTTCTCTGGATGGTCTTTATTTAGCTGTTGTTTTTACACTTACTATTTACAAATGTGATATGGTGATTACGTTCATGTTCCATGCTCAATGTGAGGAGCAACTTGTGCCCTCTATGCTGTTTAGTATTTACTTATTGTCTGGTGCACAAAATCTATTAATAGCTCAGTCATTTCTCATAGATGTACATATTTTTTATCATTTGAAGATCCCCATTTCAGGTTGAATGCTCCCAAATGGCTGATATGGCACAAGAGATTGTTAAAGCAAATGGCTTTTCAAATGGTGATGCCTTTAGAAACCACGAGTTTCATTTATATCTCTTTCCATTGTTTGCATCAACTTCTCAACTGATTCGGCCTTTTCGTGTTCTTGAATTACTGCAGTTATCACAGTTTTAAAGGGAAAGATTGAAGAAATTGAGCTTCCAGTTGCTCAAGTAGATATCATTGTCTCAGAGTGGATGGGATATTTTTTATTGTTCGAGAATATGTTAAATACAGTCCTCTATGCTCGTGACAAGTGGCTGGTAACTTTCACCTTTCTCCTTCTGCTGATTCCCATTCTGATGTTGTCCCGCATATTACGAGAATAATTGTTTGCATCTTAGGCCACCAATACCACTGAAGGTTTCTTGGTGAATAGTATTTTTTATATGGTTACTAATATATGTGAGCCAATATTTGAGTTTCATATATAATTGACTGCTTTAAATGCTGAGAATTATACTTCAAAGTAATTTCTTTGATTTTCTATGCTGTTGAATATAAGGCCTTGTCTTGCAGACCTCCATGGTTTAGTTTTTGGTTAGGTTGTTATTTGGAGGTTGAGTACTATTTAAAGAGTAGATGTTGGACATTTGACAGGAAAGCATTGTCATTGTTATTTTTCCTTAAACTAGTTTTTTTGAAAACGTTCCTTAAACTAGTTTGATCCACATATCTTCTCTCAACATATGCTCCTTGGTTGTTTCCAGGTTAACAGTGGAGTTGTTCTTCCAGATAAAGCTTCTCTTTATTTGACTGCTATCGAGGACGCCGAGTACAAAGAAGATAAGATTGAATGTAAGCTTATTGACTCAACTGCACGTCCTGCAATTCATGCTTATTCTTTACTCGTGTCCCATTTTCGTATCTTTGGGTTTATGCCAGCTCAACTGGCATCAGATCATTTTGTGGGTTGGGCGTCAAATACCTTCTTCTTATTAAGTTCAAGTTCATAATTTTTTCTTTTTTTGTATTGAATGGCATTACAGTTTGGAATAATGTATATGGCTTCAACATGAGTTGTATAAAGAAGCAGTCCATGATGGAACCCCTGGTTGACACAGTTGACCAGAATCAGATCGTTACAAACTGC
This sequence comes from Gaultheria prostrata, assembly GCA_036023075.1. Taxonomy (NCBI): domain Eukaryota; kingdom Viridiplantae; phylum Streptophyta; class Magnoliopsida; order Ericales; family Ericaceae; genus Gaultheria; species Gaultheria prostrata. The sequence goes on from JAXBDA010003642.1 coordinate 21,420, forward strand.
CAATTGCTTAAGGTAATAAACATGCCCTTATAGGCCAGTAAGTGATACTCTATCCATTCTATATTGGTCTAGCTCTCCATTTTAGGATCTTCCGTGATTGTTCGCCCTCTATTATCACATCTCAATGCGTCCCTATTTAGTTCTGAGGGAGTGATTTGGAAAGCTTGAATTCCTAAAACTGTCCAAGAACAAGGGACGGAGGGTTGTGATTTTTTTAACTTTCACCTATAAACCTATTTACGTGTGCTGGATCTGCTGAATATGTTGCTGTGCTTTTGTCCTGATATGCATTGTTTTACTTTATGCAGACGATGGACATCTCTAAGATGGCTCCAGGAGATGCTTCCTTCACAGCTCCTTTTAAGCTAGTGGCAGAACGCGATGATTACATCCATGCTCTTGTAGCATATTTTGATGTCTCATTTACGAAGTGTCATAAATTGACCGGCTTTTCTACAGGTTTATTTATTTGCCCATGGAGTAACCTTTTCTTATTGCCGTTTTAGTTTTAGTTTTTTTGGGTCGATTCTACTACCTGCGTACTAGATCTCTTATGTCTTAAAGAAAGGGCCAATTCCGAGTCTTTTGACAGATAGTACCAGATCTTGAATCTAATGTTTTTTCAATTTCTCGGAACTCATTAAGTTGTAAAGAAAATGGTCCAGTTGTACTCAGATGCTGCAACTTCTTTGTTCCATCTTAAAGAAAGGGCCAATTCCGAGTCTTTTGACAGATAGTACCAGATCTTGAATCTAATGTTTTTTCAATTTCTCGGAACTCATTAAGTTGCAAAGAAAATGGTCCAGTTGTACTCAGATGCTGCAACTTCTTTGTTCCATCTCTCTCAGCTTCATTGTGTTTCTGACCAATTATCAAATGGAACTTATCCAGGGCCAAGATCACGAGCTACGCATTGGAAGCAAACAGTGTTGTACCTTGAAGATGTTCTCACCATATGCGAAGGGGAGGCTTTGGTTGGGAGCATGACAGTGTCACAGAACAAGAAGAATCCTCGTGATGTTGACATAATGATAAAATATTCGTTGAACGGCCGGCGTTGTCTGATTTCTAGAACACAATACTACAGAATGCGCTAATTCAAAATCTATTTGCTTGAAGTGTGTCATAGCAGATGTGTCACAGCAGCAATTGCTTGAAGTGTTTTATGACATCAGAAATCTATTTGGAGAAGATGCTGCCATCCGAAAGCATCGCATCTTATTGTTTCATTCTATGGAATGAGGGTTGTTCTTCTATTTGTAACAATGCTTCAATTTTTAAGTATTTGTTTCTTTTGTGAGCGCTAAGGGTGACATTGAAATGTAAGGCTAAATTATGTAAGAATTCAATTCATCATTTGCCCATTGGATGCTGTTTATTTGTATTTTTTCCCTCTTTTTTTAGGAGTTATGTTGTTTCAAGTGGTACCTTGATTTGAACCGGATTATGATTGTAACGTTTGTGGCCTGCAGTGTCCAGGGCCAAGCCTGAGGATACTAGGTGCTATTATTGGGTATTTTGATCTAATTGTTGGTAGGATATCCTACGAAGTAGGAGCATCAACTTCATTTGCAAGTTTCTTTTAAACAAAACAATTTTCACTACAAAATGATCGGTGCAAAATGCATGTGTGACCTAGGGCTCTAGCCCAAGTGGTTAGGTGCTTATAATTTATTGTTTATTGAACGATTTAAGATGTCAAGAATGTGCAATCTCGCACGATATGATGGAAAGACTCATCGCTATCCTAAAGCATATAAACAAATTGGCCCGAAAAGAAAGAAAAATTAAAAAATTTCCCTCATCTTGTTTGGTTTGAAGAGAAAGAGGAGAGAGAATAAAAAATATAAGTATTGTGAATAATGAAATTTTCCTCCCACTTTTCTCTCACTTTCCTTCCATTTTATTTTCTCTCACTTTCCATTCCTTTCCACATGTTCCAAATAGACCCTTAGTTTCATATTGGATGTATCAGTGCATACCCTAGGAGGAGCTGCAAATTGAAACTGACAATGCTTCATCGTTAGAACATTTGCTGGTGAGCACAGAATACTTTTGTGGTGGCAGAAGTCGGATAATAATTGATTAGCCTATGATGGATCCAAGGAAAGTAAGGTGCTCGTCAATTCGAGCAAAATTCAACAGCGGTTAAGGACTAACCAGTTATTTCGCTGATTCTTCGTAGACTCCTCTGCTTCACAAATTTCCAGGAACATCAGGAACTTGTAAAGAATTCAATGCTTTTATCGACACCGAGTCATTCCCCCTAGCCATAGACAGATTTCCTTGATCTCTGGATCTGGACAATCATGAGCAAAGAACATGCTGACTTGAGTGTAAGTCTTGACCCAGCTACACCCTGGTTCCTTCTTAATTCCCCGGCTGGCCATTGACGCCCTGACCTTTTCAACATCAATACATCATCCCATCTTCCTTTGGCTGCGAATATGTCGGACAACATTGCACCATTTTAGGATCAAGCTCAAAATTTCCCTGCAGCTTTTTGACCAAATTCCACGTTTCCATGCATTTTACTACCCCAAAGAACATTTTCCCAGATCAGGGTTTTCTGGGTTAGCTTCATCTCGTCAATGAAGTTAACCTCCTGAAACTTCCCTGGTCGACAAAGGATATTTACCATGCAAGCATAGTGCTCAGTTGTAGGACTAATTCCATAAAACTCACTTATTGATTTAAAATGCTTTTTCCCTTCTTCAACCAACCCGTACAACTACAAGCAGATAGGACACCTATGAAGGTAACATCATTAGGGACACAACATTCATCTAACACTGACTGAAAGGCTTCAAGAGCCTTTTCTCCGTGTCCGTGTAGCGAGTATCCACATCTAATTGTGTTCCACATGACTTTACTCCTTTCAGCCATATTTTTAAAGACAGCCTCAGCATCTTCTATGGAGTTGCATTTAGCATACATGTCATCTTCTATGGAGTGCACTAGTAACATTTGTACCCCTCGAAATTCCTGACTTGAGAGCCAAAGAATGGAACTGCTTTCCAGTCTCTCGAGCAGCTAAATTGGAGCAACCACTCAATCAGCTTGACAGAGCAAATTCATTGGGTTTCAGGCCTTCTTGTTGCATCTGACTGAAGCACTCCATAGCCTTGTAAACTTCGTAATTTTGAGCATAACCTGAAATGACCACTGTCTAAGCTGAAAGGTCTTTCTTGCGTAACCTATGGAAGAGTATACCAGCATCATCCATGCACATATTTTTCGCATACATGTTGACGAGAGGAGTTCCCACGTAAGTATTATCACTTAGGTCATTCTTTACAATGTGAGCATGAACTTGTTTCCCAATCTTTAAATTGGAGAGGCAGGCAACGTCTCTTGCAATGCTGCAAAAGGTGTACATATCAGGCTTGAAACCTTCCACAAGCATCTGTTTGAATATTCTAGGCCCTTGATATCCAGTTATGTCATCATCAAAACCAGACGAGTGCATTCCATGAAGCCTAATCTCGATCACTTATTACGTCAAACACCAGGAAACCTTTTTGGACTGATCCCAATTTCATGTACATGACAACAAGTGCATTGCAAATGAAGTTGTCAGACTCAAAACCACACTTGCATATACAAGCATGAATGCTTTCGCCATATTTCTGGTCACCCAGATCAGTGGCAGCACTAACAAGATTAGATAGGGTAAACTGGTTTGGTCTAATTCCCTTATACCCATTTGGCAAAATAACTCTGCAGCTTCCTTCCTCTGGCCTTGCCGATTGAGAGAATTGATCATTTGACTCCAGGCAACTACGTTGGAATCTCTTATCCTCACACAGATACTTTGAATGCATCAGCTGATCGTCCGAATATAGAGTACACATTGAGAAGGCTCCGGCTAACATATTGGTCTGGCTCAACACCAACCTTGACGACCATAGAATGCAGAGACTGGGCTTCTCTCAATTTACCAGAGTTGGAACATCCCTTGAGGACAGTTGACAAAATGAAACAGCTAAACCTAGTTTCAAGTTCAGGTATTCCCGAAAAGAGTCTGAGAACCTCGTCTCCTTCACCCATCTGAGCGTACCCGTGAAGCAATGTGCTCCAAGATACAGCATCCCACTCCGGCATGGACAAAAACACTCTATTTGCAAGTTCCATCTCATCGCATTTGGCATATAAACCAACAAGGGAAAACCTAACAAATATATCATCCAAAAAACCGATTTTGATTACCTCTGGATGGACCTGTATACCGAAACCAATATCCATGTACATTGAACAACCTTTCAAGGCAGTAGCCAAGGAAAATCCATTTGGCCTTGCGCCATCTCTCCTCATATAGCAGTAAAAACCAATGCCATCCCTGTAATATCCATCAGCTATGAGTCCTGAAATTAGAGCAGTCCATGAAATAACATCTCATTTGTGTTGTGCGGCGGGCCCCCCTAGAGAACTCAACCGCAACCCAAGATTGTTGATGGCCATGATATTGGAGAAGTAAAAATCAAACATATGCGAAATCAAACGGAGAAACCAAATAATAACCAAAACAAATAAGAGAGACCAAGATTTACGTGGTTCGGCTTACGGATGTAAACCTATTCCACGGGGAAAGCAAACGAGAGGCGATTCCACTAAGTGAAGAGAACATGCTCGGAAGAGCTACAATGGTGACAAACAAAACAAACTCTCACAAAGAGTCACTCACCAACCCCAATTCCAAGTTCTCTCACCAGAAACCCAATACAGAAGGAATTTCTCACCAAATACAGATTTTCTCTCATCAAGTCTCACAAAACCGCTAGAGTTTTAACCAAGAGACACAAAACAAAGATCTTTCCGAGCCCACTAAAAAGGCGGCAACCAAAGAACCATGAAGATCTAACCAAGAACTCTAATTTCAGATGAGACTCCCTAGGAGCCTCTCAAATGGATGCACTCAAGCAATCCAAACCCTAATGGAGAGAGCAAGACTATATTTATAGCCACATAATCCTTCTTAAAGCCAATACTTTGCCCAAACTGAATTCCTTGAACCCAAAATCACAAACCCACAAGGAAACAAATCTTTAGGAACTTGAGCATTTCTTTGACTCATGCCATCATTCTTTTTCTGTGTGGGATGCTTTTGAATTCCGGCAATCCTTTCAAGCTCCGACTATTGGTGTGCCCTTCAATGAACAACTTCTTGATTGGATTATTAGCCTTCACATGAATTGGCAGAAGCTTTTTTTTTTTGTTGCCATTCTTTGGGCCATTTGGAAAACCAGGAATTCTCTAGTCTTTGCAAATGATCCTTTTCGTAGGGATGCTGTTATTTCTATGGCAAAGGATAATGCGCTCTAGTTCCAGAGAGCAGCCAACTGCTGAGAAAATCAAGATCTAAAGCTCAGGCAACAGATAAATATCCTTCTATCGTTCTAAAGGATCACTCAGATGGCTCGTCCGTTTAAAGAACATGTGTTCTTCGTGTGGAGGGCGCTTGGAAAAAAGGGAATTCTAAGATTGGCATTGGTTTCACGGCTAGACACCCAAATGGGGAACCTTATTGCGCAACATTCTATATCAACTTACAGCTTCAGCCCTATCCAAACAGAAATTCAACCAATAAATCAAGCGGTTAAATGGTGTATAAAAAGGAATTTTAATATTGCTTATATTCTTTCTGATTATTTCAATGTTGTCATGCAGATAGGGAGCAGGAGTGAGTGTCATCACCTTGACACGTTTTTGATCCGCAACCTAAGAGACAAGATTGCAAAGCTGACTTTTGTAAAATTTCAAAAGTAGACTGGAAGGAGGTTCAGTGTGCTCATCTCTTTGCCAAAATGCACTAGGACATTTTGTTCCTCACCCGAACACCGGTGATGAAAGCCTCTCCTTGCTTTTTTTTTTTTGGTTTAGTAGCTTCATGTTTCTCCAGTGATAGACTTTTAGTTTTTTGTTTGTTTTACAATTGTTTGTATCGTTGGTTTGGTTGTTTTCAGCTTGCAATGACTCCTTCAATTGTTCCCAGGTTGCGTTTATTAATGAAATTTCTATCTCTTGATAAAAAAACTCTTTTGTGAAATTTTCGAGCGACATTGTCTTACGTGTTGCCCAAGCGCATATCTCAGCCATCGCATATGTCAGCTATTCAAAAATATTTTTTGATGATCCATAATTTAAAGAGAAAAAGATGAGAGAGAAAGAGGTGAGAGAGAGGAGAGAGTGTGGGATAAATGTAGGCCATCCAAAACACTATTGGACTCGGCACTGAATTTTTTTTCCTTTTTGGGACAGCAACTCCAATGGTCAAAATTTCCTCTCTCTACTGCTATGTTCCTTGTTCACCATCACTACGGGATGTTTGGTAGGTTCATTTTCAGTTTTTACTTATTAGTTTTTTTACTCAATAAACAGCCCTTTGTGTGTGTTTACAAAAACGTGTACAATGCATTTTGTAAAGGGATTAACACTTGGAGATATGTGCAAAATACATTTTGTATGAATTTTTGTTAATCAAAATGAAAAAAGTGAAAAATGAAAAGTTATAAAAATCCTCTCAACCTACTTTTAGCTTCTCTTCTCTAATATAAAAAAACCAAAACTCTTTCTCATAAAATATTCTCACGTAATGCATTTTCCATTTTCCAGCTAAACAAGTAAAAAATGAAAAGTAGGGAAAAACACACATCTTTTCTTTAACATCAGGACCGCTTGTCTTCAACAACAGATAAAGAGAGAGATCCCTCAAATTAAACCCAAATTACTTGTTTGATTTTTTTTCTAACCAAATTTTATTACTTGTATAAGATTGCGAGAAAAATAGCAATTTTTTCCTTTCCTCACAAGGAAGAAAGGTTGAGGCTCAGATCTGGAATTTGGTAAGTGAGAAAGAGAAGGATTTTTCCCACCATGGCTGCAAAAACAGTTGCCCCACAGGCCCTCAGAATTGCCACGCCAAGAAATGGGTTCCATTTCTCTCCACACATGAACTCAAGAAATGTATGTATATCATCACAGCCTCTCATCGTTGAGGAAAAATGATTCAGCAGTCCTGGTTCATGATGTATCACAAACAACAACAACAGCAGCAGCAGCAGAAAAAAAGAAAAAGAAAAAGAAAGAAGTACTGTTTGGTCCATAGGATCAGCTCCTTTTCAGATACCAAACAAATACCCAGAAATATATACTCCCTCCGTCTGTGTATATACACGCACACACACACACAAAAAGGGCTGTTGATTGAGCTGAAATCATTGGCTTTCAAGATCATGGCTTTGCAGAGAGGTCAACCACCCTCTGGAAAACCCCTTCTCTCTGCTTGTGAGCCTCATTCTTTTGAGTGAGTTCATTTGTTAAGTTCTTTGGGGGAGGTTCTTTATGCACATGCTTTTGGGCCTAACCCTAGTTGCTCTCCCACTTATTTTTCTGGGTTCGATTGACCATTGTCTGGCCCATTCAACTCAAATCCGGCCCAACTCATCTGAGCCCAAGCCAAGTCTTTATAGCTATGTTACACCTAGGGCTTCAAATTAGCGGCATCGAGCTGAGTTTTAGAATGTTCAAGGCCGTTTATTTAGTTTTTAAACGAACTCAAGCCGAGCTTGAGCTCAATGATAATTTGACTAGCTGAGCTCGAGCCAAACTTGCCTAGGTTTGAGTCGAACTCGAAGTTGTTCATGAACTTTACCGAGTCAAAAATATTAAATAATTATGCTCTTATACAGATTTAGAACTTCAATAAAAAAATTAATTTCATACATAAATAAGTACTTGCATATAAAGCTATAAAAATATATTAAAATTTGAGTTTATAGTGCTTTTAAAAGTTTATACACGGACAAGTAATAAATTTTTCATAATGTACATGTAAAAATTTATATACGTTCAAGCTTGTATGGATATATCTTATGAGATATACATATGTGTACTTCAAATTCGTGAGCCTAATTGAGCCGAATACTATTAGATTCAGGTTCGGCTCATTTAGTACTCAATCAAACGTTAATGAGCCTTTACCAAGTCGAGCCTCAAAAAATTCACTGATCTGTAAAAAGTTCACGAACTAAGTCGAGCCTCGAAAAGTTTAATGATTTGATTCCTCCAAAACAAAATAAAAATACAATTGAAGTCTTTTTAGCTAGTCCAAACATGGCAGGTATTTTAGAGGGAATGAGAATGTGATTTCAGAACTTTAATTTTTCATATTGGAAAGAGTGGAAATGGGCAGGTGATTACTAATCTGCCAATTTTGGAGGAATCACATTCTTGAATTGAGAGGAATTTGATCACTTCCACCAACCTGGCAATTTATATAAAAAGGAAATGTTTGATTTTAATAAATTCCCAAAATAAGTGAATGCATTACTGAATTAATCCAAACGTCATAATAAAATTATTCCGAATATTGAATGTGATCCATGATAATCAAATTTCTATTTTTATAAAGGATTATGGGCATCCAAACCGAGCCTTAGTTTGATTTTTCATTTACAATGAATTTTGGGACTACCAATTACAATCTGTAATTCAAACTTCAAATCCTCCAAACAATCGACTTTGAATATCATTTGGCTGCAAATGAGGAGAAATGATAGGAACACATCTATCAATTATAACTCTAACCACTACCCTCTCATATGCATGTGCCCTCCAGGTGTAGAGTCCATATGCCTATAAAAGATTGTGGTTGGTGGATAAGTACAAAGAGCTGTTACCAAATGAGCCACAATATAAATAAAGGGTAGGTTTGATTTTTGTGAAAAGGAAAAGAAAGTGAATAAGAGAGAATGCGAGTGGAAAATAATTTAAATTCCTTTTTCGGTTCTATGGAGAAAAAAAAATTTCTCATTTTTATTTGTGAAGAGAAAAGGGAAGGAAATGACATACAATGTGACTCATGTGAGTAGTTAAGAGGGTGGGAAGGAACAAGGAAGGGAAGAAGAAGGAAATTGACATTCTTTGTTTCTTGGATTTCTTTACTTCACTTGTCTTTTCTTTTTCCTCTAAGAATTAAACAATGGGGATGGAGAAAACAATTAATTCCGTCACAAAATTATAATTTAGTTTGTATAAGTCTAAACTAATGTATTTTTCGAAAAAAAACTCAAATGCTTTTCAACAATTTTCTAGATATGGATCTATTTTCTTCATTAAAAAGTTTGAACTTTTTCTTCCAACAAAATTATTATTTTTAACTTAAACTCGTTTATCATTTTAGGACGTATTTTCCTTGCTTTTCTCTCATTTCTCTATGCTCCAACCGAGGTTATTTTTAACAAATCACAACCCTCCACGTGTCCTTGATGAAATCCGACGGCCAATATCCCTTGCGTTGAAGCAACACATGAACAGAACACTATAAAATAGAAACAGTTGACTCTCCTCATTTTCGGAGCGAAAATCGCTCAGACATCGACCGGTGGCTGCGCCGCCGCCGTGAAACAGCTGACAGTAAAGAAATGGCGGGAACCACCGTGGTTCTGTTCGATTTCGATCACACGATGATCGAAGACAATAGCGACACCTGGGTAGTGGAGGAAATGGGTCTAACCCCTCTGTTCAATCAGCTTCGCCGTTCATTGCCTTGGACCTCTCTCATGGCTAGTATTTTCTCACTATTTCTAATCATTTCAGCCTTTTTCTTTTTGGAAAAATTCTTCAATTGAAGTGTCAATCGATGAATAGTTTAACTGTATTGGGTTAGACCATCTCTACTCCCTTTCCCCATCAAATTTAGGTATGATTTGGGTTCAAATATTGCTTTTATCCCCCTTTTTACACACCCCAGGGGTTGCCCGGTGGTTAGGGCGAGTGCCAGGCTTAGGGTAGTCCTCAAAGTCTAGGTTCGATTCCACACCAGGAGCGTTCCTGATTTAAGCGGGGGGCGTGGCGGTGTATTATGTTCTTTTAAACAAATCAAGCTCATCCCCAAAGCTTACTTCACTAAATTTGGAGGAAAACTTGTCCCGTCCTTGATTTGATGGAAATTGGATCCGTCCTTGTGTTGATATATACCAAGTTTTTTTTTTTTCATCTAATATACCACTTTGTTGAAAGGATTGAAGCTCATTTTTAGCAATTTTCCTCAGCTTGAAGTATTAAATATTCTGAACCATTGTGGAAATCAATTAAAGGGATTTACTTAATCATCTCATTAGCAATTGTAGGACAGGATGATGGGTGAGCTCCATTCAAAGGGGAATACAATCGAAGAAATCGCAGCGTGTTTGAGACGGGTTCCCATGAACCCCAGAGTTATTGAAGCCATCAGAAAAGCCCATTCTCTACCTGGGTATTTTATCCTGTTTAATTCATTCTATTTTTCAGAAGTAAGCTGGTTATATTCCCAGAAATGATCGTGATCGGATAAAATATGGAAATTGCAGATGTGATTTAAGAATAATCAGCGACGCAAATCAGTTCTTTATTGAAACAATCTTGAAGCATTATGGTTTGTTCGACTGTTTCTCGGAGATAGTTACCAACCCTAGCACTGTTGATGAAGAAGATGGCTGGCTGAGGATCTCCCCTTACCATTCCTCTCCTCATGGTTGTAGTTTATGCCCTCCCAATTTATGCAAGGTATTCTTTTTTGCCTTTTTGGTATCGTTCAGCTATATGCTTCTTTCCAATCATAGGTTCGATTTCCACGGCTGAACCGTTACTAAAACCGTCTCGAGCTGCTGCCAATGTTCGGGTTGATTTACCCCTGCTTACAGAGCTTGCCTAACCTGTTTAGCCTAAATATACACTTGTCAATACGTCTACCTATCGTAAAATAAATACCTATTGTCAGCCCATAACCCCTTTTTGTTCCCACCATTCTGGTATTTGTGGCCCGTTGGGTAAAACATGAGCAATCTCCTTACCGGTCATCTCCTGCCACTACCTTTGCGAAGGAGGAACCAGGACGCTGTCCATTAGTCTTGGGTGAACTGGATACTCCCTCAGAGAGAATATATACATTCTCAAACCTAGCCAGCACTAAACCACTTTTCTTTGGAAAAAAATGGCACCCTTTATAGTTTGTGAAAAAAATGGATGGCCATTCTCTTTGTTTCTTCTTCCAATAATCCGTGCTTCTTGTCTTTGCAAACGAATGACATGATTTTGAAGAAGAAATAACTCTACACCATTCCATCACCATCAGAATGGGATAGAAAAACGGGTAACAATGGCCTTTGGATTCATTCAAACATTTAGTGTGAATACCATCCCCGTTTTAGACATTACATATTGGCCTTTGGGATCTAGTGCAGGAACTTGAATTTGTTGATGATGGGTTCTAAGAAAATGGCTTCAATGAGGAACTCACCGTTAAATATATGATCACCTTTTATCTCTGATGGCACGGGTCAACGCCAGCTACAATATCTCTAGGATGGCAACTTCAACTACGGAGGGAATCTCCTTACAGGTCATTTCCTGCGACCATGGTCACTGACAAGGAAATAAGGCCTTGACCATTTGTCTCGGGTGAATTGGATGCTAAGAAGAATATGTACATTCTCAAACCTAGCCAGGAGATGATTGGTAGTGCTGGCTAGGTTTGATAATGTACATAATATCCTCTCAAGGAGTATCCAATTGAACTGATACAAATGGTCAACGTCCTAGTTTCCCGGCCAGTGAAGATGGTGGTAGGCAATGACCTGTAAGGAGATTGCCGCCGTAATTGGACTTGCCATCCTGGAGATACTGAAGGTGGTGGCGACTCGTGCCGTAGAGATAAAGGGCGATTATATATTTAACGGTGAGTTCCTCATCGAAGCTATTTTATTTGAAACCCTTATCAGCAAATTCACGTTCCTACGCTACATACCAAAGGCCATGTTATATCCGAAACAAAAACCATTCGTCACCTGCTTTTCCATCCCTATTCGGGTGGAGAAGGAATGGTATGGCGTATTGTTTTTGATGGGAAATAAGAGAATTCTCACGAACAAAAACTTGCAATATTTATCATTAATCAAACACAACACACAAAAATTACATATTCACATTCCTCTCTCTCAATCATTCTCACATTGACACACAATCATTGGGGG
>JAXBDA010003643.1:0-33426 GCA_036023075.1 Gaultheria prostrata
GAGAAGCTTATTGGAAGTGAATATGCTAAGGGGTGGATTCCTAGGTGGTGTAGCAATGATGAATTTGAAGTGGCAGGTCCAAATGGGGTTCAATATAAAGTGAATATTCCAAAAAGGCAATGTGGTTATAGAAAGTGGGAAATATCTGGGATCCCTTGCATACATGCAATTGCAGCAATGGGGTTCAACAGTTTGGAGCCACTTGACTTTGTTGATGATTGTTATAAGGTTGAGACATACATGAGGACATATGATATTTTCATGGGCCCAATCAATGGCAAGGACATGTGGCCATCGACTGATAATGTCCCATTGCTCCCACCAGATGTCAAGAAGAGGGCTGGTAGACCCAAGAAGGCAAGAAGGAGGGAACCTGAGGAGGAACCACCAAAGGATCAAACTAGACTGGGCAGACGTGGCATTAAAATGACCTGCAGAAATTGTGGTAAGGTGGGACATAACAAAATGGGGTGCAAAAACAAGGGCCAGAGAGTAAACGATGGTGGCAGTGGTGATGTAAATGCTGGCATAGGAAGCTCAACAACCCTCCAACCACCTTCTCAGTCTATTGTAGCACCTGCTGTAAGTTGTAAAGTCTGACCTTTGAATTAAGCTATTAATTAACTTCCATTCCATTGAAATGTTCTTGACACTTGCATAAATTGGTTAATGCAGGTTCAAGTACATGCACAACAGGTACCAGGTTCAGAGCACCATGCCAGGATATCAAAATTGATTGTGAGTTTCATTTGTATCTTAAAATTTTGTTTTGGCAAGTAGGTAGCCTTTCTTATGAGTCTTTATTATGCAGATAAAGAGATCTGCTACTAAAGGGAAATGAAATGGAAGATTTCTGGTGAATGTTGTGGGGAGGGACCTTTGTGATTTCAACATGCTATATGGAGGGACTTTTGTCAACTTTCTGCTTTGGAGGATTTTTGGCTTTGTGGCACTATGCCTATTTTTTTGTTTCCCTCTGTTTTATCTGTAGCCCTCTGTTTTTTGTTGACTATGCATTGCTGTAAAGTCAAGTGACTTACTATCCTAATGGTTTGGGAAAATGGTAATTTAAGACATACTTATTAGGCAGTGAGCCCCTCTGTCGTATATATGTTTTTGTTGACTATGCATTCTGGAACTAATTGGTTGAATTGGAAGTGGCAATGAGCCCTCTATTTAGTTACAAATTCTGATATGTATGTGTTTTGGTATGCCTCTGGTTGAATTGGGTTATGTTTGCTCTGTTGAGTAATATTTTATAAGCTTATCCATGATCTTGTTGGGATTGTACAATTTTAGTTTTTGTTGGAATCGAAGTGGATTCTGCAATAGGGGTGGAACAAGAATGAGAGAGCTTCTTAGCTCCCATGGTTTTACACAGATTGAGGTTACACTTTGGAAATAGCTGAGCTCACTAGCCATACATCCAGAGTTCTTTTCATGGCTCAGGTCCAACTTAAAGTAATTTGACTAATTTTGTGCTAATATCCTTATGGTTATATAATTTTGTGCTAATATCCTTCTTTTCACTAGCCATCATCTTTCTATGATTCAGAGCCCAGATGGATGTACAGTAGCATCTGCTGCAGGGGATCAAACTCTCAGATTACATATTTGACTCCTATGCCTTAAGCAATGAAACAAAAAGGGAGGTTAATTACATATTTGTTAAACAGTTATTTTGAAATTCTAGTTTCATTACAAGTGAGACTAATTTTTGTTTGGAGGTAAGCTTAATTATTTGTGTGTGGGGTTGTATGTGATGGAGGTGAGGGAACAAGGACAGAGATAGAGTAAATGAATGGGCCATGCCAGAGAGAAATTGAGTTGCCATGAGTAAATGGGAGAGTGCAGTTGGTTGTGGTTTTTGTTTGGTGCTTCAATATGATAGATGTAGTAGGTTTCTATATGTGGCTGTGATTCAATGCTGGGTAAACACAGATTTTTTTAGTTGATCATGCAACTGAGTTGACTTCAGTTGCTTTGCTGTATTGCTGTTTGTACTCAAGAAATTATGTGATTTCACATCTTTGTGGTCGATCTTTTTGTGCCAACCATGTGAACCTAAATTGCTCTACTGTGAGCAACTCCAGAGCTATTTATAGAGGAAAGGCACCTATTTATAGCAGAGCCCATGGTCAAAGTTATGTGTTTAGTTGCAGGAACTTCTATATGCAAAGCAAGGCATATGCATGGTTGGATAGCTGACTCTCTTGCTTTCTTTCGGCATATGCAAGGCGACGTATCGGCCGATACGTATCGGTTTTTCAAGGGACCGATACCGATATTGACTGATATACGGGCCGATATCGGCCAATATTTGGCCGTATCACTAATACCGCTATGTATCCCGATACCGAGATTTAAAACCTTACTAGCAAGACACACTTGTTTCAACAAAAGTCAAAATACAATTTTTATGCTACAATGACTATGCATGTGGGCCGTGGCATTGAGCCATTTGTTTGGTTAAAAAATGATGCAAGAACCCATTTTTTGGTTTGGTTAAAAATGCTCCATTGACTAGGCATGTGGCAAGTGGTTCTCAGCCATTTGTTTTGATGCCATAACCTGCATACCAAAGTGCCCATTCTGCCAATTTTTTTACCGAGTGCAAATTGGAACTAAAAATGCATTTTTGGTTGCCCATCCTATCAAATTAACATAAGAACACCTGAGATTACAAACAAAATGGTTAAGCACCTTCATTAAGTCAGTACCACATCCTAAACACCACCACATCTTCCACACCCCATAGAACTATAAATACAAGACACCACCTAACATTCCATTACCCTTACCACCATAAAAACCCAATCAGAGGCCTACATCTTTAGGGACCACAGTATAGCAAACATAACCCAGCTCGTTCCCAATGCAATCCAAAGCATCTTCTCCTTCTTCTTCCTCATTGAGAGCTCATTCTCCATGTTGTTTCTGACCCTCAACAGCCCAGGAATTATTTGCACAGACCTCGCGCACATTGGCGGGTCAAACCATTCAAAATCCTTGCACCTATCATTGGGACAATCCACAAACCTCCTTCCAGGATTGACATTGGTCCAAGAAGTTTGAAGCACCCTTCGATTGCCACATACCTGACAAGGGTTGTCCTCCAAGAAGTTGGTAACATCAGTGCTCCTTGATCTGCTGCAACGTCTCAACACTTCAGAGTTAGATCTCATTTTTTAGGGTTGACAATGGTGAAGGAGGAGGAGGAGAGGGACATAACCTATGTTATAAGAGAGCAGGGGAGAGAGGGAGTGGTTTTGGCGGGATGAAAGGTTGATTTCCCTCCAAAATGAGTAATGAGAGAGAAAGGGGGTCCCACATTAGCCTAGGTAGGCCAGACATGAGTCCAAGTAGGATGTTCCGTTAGCAAATGGACGGGAAATGGGGTGAGGGGGTAAAATGATAACGGAATGCAAAGGTCGGGTGTTTAATTGACGTTTTTTAAAGTCAGGTGTGGCTACGAAAAACGGGCCAAAGGTCAGGATTTTTTTTGAAATTTTCCCTAAATATTATGACGTACTTGTATACAATTGTTGTGATTATGAAGTGGATTCAATGGCGTGAATATCGTACACCCCAAATAAGGATTGTACTATTGTAGCACTTCCCTTGCATATACACACAAAATCTAGATACGAATGTACGTTTTCTTGACCTCATACATCAAAAATGATACGTGCACATACACAAAATACGTAGTTGAACTTGATTAATTAATTAGTCACTTGTAATACGGCAACAACTTAGTGGGGATATATTCCTTAAGCAAAGTGATGCTATTCGTCACCACGATGTACTCTTCGTTGAGTTCATTAAAAAGTTTTGGTTTTTTCGGGTAAAAACAAATAGAGGAAAGTGAGTATACAACTTACAAAATCTTTCATATTGTCCTCTTTTTTCCTTTTTTTTTTTCAGAAGAAGAGAGGACTAAGGTCCAAATTGCATGCGACTACAACAACGGCATATGGGTCCCAGACAAGTTGGGTCCAATTTACAATGGCACAAGCTGTGGTGTGATAACAAATTACCAGGATTACACCCCACTAATGGGAGACCTGACCTAGGTTACCTCCATTGGAGGTGGAAGCCAAATCTGTTAAATTTCTTGGAGGGTTCCAACCTAAAACCAATTGACAATAGGTGGAGTAACCTGTAGAATATATTAACCAAGCTTGGGTAGCTTAGATAGACGATGTGGGATTTAAGTATTTAACAAAATCAATGCAGCATTCCAAGGTTTGAACCCAAAGTTTTTCTCCAACTCCTTGAGAACAAGCACTTGGCTTTTGTGGGTGATTCCTTTGCCAGAAACCAAGTGGAATCTCTTATTTGTATGCTAGCCACTTTCTCGACGCCTCACCTCGTATATAGCTACAACAACGGTGACAAAAAGATTCATGACAAGTTTCGCCGGTGGCACTTCCCTTCTCACAATCTCAACGTGTCGATTTATTGGTCACCGTTTTTTGTACATGCGATTGAACGTAGACGATTTAAGGATTATAGTAGACTCTATTTTGATTCTTTGGACGAGCATTGGGTGTCCTGCTTGGATCACATGGATATGATTGTGATATCATTTGGGCATTGGTTGCCCCAACCGAGCCTCTATTTCTTTCGTGATTCAGTACTAGGTTGCAATAAGTGCACTGGCCAAAATTAATTACACTCAGGTTGGAATTTATGATGTTTTTGGAAAGATTCTTAAGACTACCAATGATAAAATGATTGAAGGGGGCGGGGTGACAAGGGCATTGATGTAATTTTGACTAAGTATTCGCCCCATCATTTTGAAGGCGAGTGGGACAAGCTTGGTGCTTGTTCTAAGACTCGGCCTTTTAAGGAGGGAGAGAAGCGGCTTGAAGTGATGGTAGCTGAGATGAGAAGAATCGCGGTAGAAGAAGTGGAAGCCGCGAAGGTAAAGGCTAAGGAGTTTGAAAAAAGAATAAGGTTGGGGGTTTTGGATGTGACAAAATTGTCGTTATTGAGAGGAGATGGGCACCCTGGTCCGAGTAAAAATTTGTTCACCCTCATTAAGTGAACAAAACCCTCACTCTGATTGATTGAAATAATATGGGGTCCATCGCAAATGGTGTGGATCCCACCACAAGTGAAGTCATGCTTACCAAAAAGTATATTGATTCCTTGGACCCCACACTATTTCAACCAATTAGAGTGAGGGTTTTGTTCATCCTCATTAGGCGAGGGTGAACAAATTTGCACTTGGTCCCCTGGTCCATCTCGTGTTGCTAATCCATTTGCTTATGGGGTTAAAGATAGGGTTAAAAATGATTGTACCCATTGGTGCGTACCAGGTCCTATAGATACATGGAATGACATATTGTTTAATATTATGAAGAGATGGGAGAATATATAGTTGATTTTGTTTTTCGGAAGAGTTTTGCCTAACTTGATCTTTTGTGAATTTGGATTTTTTTAATTACTCATTTGTCTTGATGAGAGAATTTTAGTATAAAAATTTACGACAACAATAACAGAACTCATCTAATCGCCAAAATAACACCAGACAATCCACAAATGATACTTGCAAGACAAGTGTCACTCTGACACAGAGCAAATTTTAGGCAGGAGGCTCCGGTGCGGTCTCACGCAACCTCTGGTTGCGGTTGATGGGATCAACCAAAAAAAGAGAGGTAACACCAGATGCCTTCTGCCTTCTCTCATGCCGAGACATTCAATCTAGAAATGAGAATCATAGATCAAGCGCTTTCTTGTCTAATATTGAAAGCCTGGATATTTTAGGCCTTTGGAGAAGAGAACCGCAAATTCTGCCGGTCCCATTTCAAAGACTTCAGCAGCATAATGAGAAAACAGACATACGATTGCTTGAATGTAAAGCTCTCTCATGAATATACTATTCAGCTCAAGCAAAACAGACATACGATGAGAAAACGGCGAATCTCCAACACAACCCTTGAAGTCTACCGCGAAAATTTTAAGTCGCACTCTGAAGGTGAATCACACAAACAAAATTTTAGCCTAAATTCATCGGCCATCGAAATAAGAAACCGCTTAGGAATTTGACCATTGGAACTAAGCTTTCAACCAAATAGAATCTTATTTGTCAGCTCATGAGCTCATTCAGAACCAAAGAAAATAATTCGTCAGCAATAGGCCTAATTTGAATGATTTCATAGATTCATGGTACTAATGTGTAACCTATATTATCAAATGGATTCAGAAATATATGAACTACAAAGAAATAATAAGGGCAAGTGCATATCCCACATTTACCAGAACTATAAACTTTTGCATGTACATATACTATAACACTGTCCCCTAACTCTTCAAACAAAAGTAGAACGCTATGAGTATTTTTTGATAACCAGCTGGGAGACCAATCCCACCGTCCACTAGCGGGGGCCCCATTTAAAGTGAGAACAAAGCTCTGTATGGACTGGCCCCAAAGGAGTTGATAGCACCTATGTGGTTTCGAACCTGAGACCTTAGGAGAGAGTAAACCCCTAAGCCCCAAGCCTTTGACCACTAGGCCAGCCCCTTGGGGTTTAGAAGGCTATGAGTTCTTACTAAGTCATCTTCGAAATTGAGATCCCTTGCCCGGTCTATCGTTATTCCTTCCATCCCATATCGAAGACCAGAAGAATAGAGACATCCAAAAAAGAACAGCAAAGAAGATCTGCACGGTGTCTTGCAACCTAGCAAAAGTTGCTGCGAGGCCTGTTACAGGAACAAAAACAGAGGCTTGTGATAGCTAAACTTCAAAGCACTTAAATAGAGCAAATATCCAATAAAAAAGAAAGGACGAGGGAAAAAAATTCTAGTTGATCGAGATAATACTAGTTACAATCAGTCTGGTATGAAAAAAGATAAAATTTTCGTTGGCTACTAAATGGTTGGAAGCCTGTAGAAGTCCTCAAACATCTCATCGCTCCAGAAGATTCATGATACAAACCATATTAACACGGAGTTGGTCAATAAGTTAGACAGAGCTTAATCGAATATAATCATGGGCTATCTGCTATCATACAGTAATTTTCGAAAAGGATACAAGAAACCCCTTTCGGTGAACTTGTTCCTTCATACCAAATTATTTATCTACTCCTATGTAACATCTGTGGCTCCATAACAAACAGCTTTGGGGTTTCAAGGCCTGCCACAAAATGGATATGTAGCAACGCCATGCAACCTCAATTAAAGCATACCAAACCTAAAAACTAATCTAGTGCTCTACTTTTCATTTCCTTTTATAATGCCAATCGATAGAAGAAACGACACACCGTAATATGGAGCACCAAATTAAACTGGCCGATCAGGTACATGAGAAAATCCATTAACACTAACCCACAAGCATTTACATAGCCCAAGCCAACAAAGAAGCCCAACATAGGGAGAAACCAACCACCAAAGAAAAAACTCCATAAGGGGGAAGATGTAGTCAATCCTTTTGAAAGAATTGACACCTTGACCTCCAAATTAGAAGTGCACAAGGCGGTTGACTGAGCTCACTCAATTGGTTAATCTACTGCTATTCACTATTTGGAAAGTCCAAAATCCTCCTATGTTATACTTTAGTGAGCCAAAGACTTCTCCCGACGAAGCATAAGGTTTTAGAACTCCACTTGGAACTGTCTACTCACTCCCAGCCCCCAGAAACAATTAAACAGCAATTTCTCTAGCGGCCAACTTAAGGCTTCCTAAACAACGACCACATGGACCTCTAAGCTTGCTAACTTCTCATCCACATATCAGTTGGATGATTACGATTATCAACTAAACCACCAGCATACTGCACTACGTCACGCAATTTGACAATATCTAAAGTCTCCACCGTCTCTCTAAGCTTTCACATAAGTGCATTTCACTTGACGCTCAAACAAAAATGCAAGAGCTTTGGAGCAAAAGAAAAAAAACCCACAAAAAACAGAGGAAAAAACAATACAAGACAACCAGACTGGAAAAGAGTCAGATTTCTCCAAGCTTGCTAACTTCTCTTCCACAAATCAGTGGGATGAGTTGAATTGTCAACTATACCGCCAGCTTACTACATTCTTCACGACAATTGAGAATACCCAACTCCTTTCCAAACCACAATTGCAAACCAAATTAAATCTTCACTAACAACTTTGCAATCACAATTTTTTCTCACAATAACAGCACCTTTGCATTTTGAGAAAGGTTGTGACAAGAAAGGGGAATAACCAGCTATGCATCATTGTCCTGAATTTCCATCCTCTTTCGCACCAAATGACTCAATCGAAATGAGTGATTTTGTCAGAAACTCTAATCTTTTATTTTTCTTTTGGGCTGTTATTTCGCAAGAATCCGCAATATGCACGCATAAATAGCCACAAACATTAAACCACAACGGAATTAGAGATTCACGTTTGACTGGTAGATTCCACTCAAGAAGTCCAAATAATAGAAACCGTGAACAAAAACCCAAAAAAATGATCTCAATTCAGCTACTATCCAAACACATATTTCACGAAATTGCTAAAAACAGTACCTTCGGCGGAGGGGGGTGGACCCTTTCCGGAGGGGGGTTCAGATTCCGGCGGCGGTGGGCGGCCGGGACTAACCGCCTGGCACCGCCGGGAATTCAAGGCGGACGGTGGAGATGAACGGTGGAGATGAATTGTGCGGAGAAAGTTACGATTGTTGAGCAGATGGAAGGGGGATGTGATTGTCGGAGCAGAGAGAGTGAGAGCCATTTGGGGAAGACGATGTATACGTACAGTACTGTACCAAGATTTTGTGTTATATGGGACTGGATAACTGGGCCGGGCTGGAGTATGCATGGGCTTTCTGGATTTTAAATGGGGTACTGGACTTTAGACTCTAAGATAGTTACTCAGTTCTAAACTAATTTTTGTGCTCAAACAAATGCCATTTTTTGAGAAATGGCAAGATTTTTTTGGCAACTATGAAGGGTGGAGTTTTGTTCACCCTCCCAAAAAGAGGGTGAACAAAACCCTTCCTTCTATTGGTTGAAATAGTGTGGACCCCACACAAGGTGATGTCATGCTTACTTCGGTGGGTTTCACACTATTTCAACCAATAAGAGAAAGAGAGTTTTGTTCATCCTCTTTTAGGGAGGGTGAACAAAATTGCACTCACTAGAAACTGGTGTAGATGCTCTCCTAGTCTCCTTGGGACTTGGCTAGGTCAATCAATCAAAGAAGAGGAAGATAGGTTGTGTGGGTGTTTTGGCCGGTGGACACTTTGTAAATTAAGTTAGTTTTTTTTTTTTGTCATTCTTAATCTATTACACGGGGAGGGGAAGAATGAAACTCGATCCCGGAATGCAATGTGGGGAACCCAAGAGCTCTACTGCATAAGCTAACCACCACTTGCACAATTAAGTTAGTTAGGACAAAATAAAATAAAGTAAATATGAGAATATTTTCTTTAAGGTATTGGAGTAGGTTAAGGCTTTAGATGGATAAGAAATGAGGATGAATAAGAATAGAAGTATATGTTATAAGGGGAGATTAGTTAAGAAATAGGATAAGCTTATACTTGGTTTGAGTAGATTGTAGTAGTTGATAGGAGTATTATGGATAAGAGTGGATAATGTGAGAAATTAAAATTACTTGGTTGATTATCCCACAACCAAACAACTCCTTCCTTATCCCCCCACTAAACACCTTCTTTCCTATCCATTCTTTCCCTTACCCCATTCCTTCCTTCTCCTATCATTTATACCCCAAACGGCCCGTTTATCGGACGAATAAGATTTGAGGTGGATAATAAAGAATCATGGATATGTTAGAAGGGTAGATTAGTTAAGGATGTGAGTTAGCTTATACCTACTTTGGTTTGAGTAACAGTTCATAGGGATGGATAATAATGGGTAAGTAATAGTGAGTAATGTGAGAATTATTTCATTACCTCCATTGAATCATTGGATTGGGAATATAAAAAAGGTTTGAGAGGTAAAACAGGCACTTTTCCCCACCCGGATAAATTAATCCTATGGTGGGGGTGGGATAGGCTACGACCCTTGTTCTTCCTTCTCCCCCGCCTTTCTTTATCCCCCTCCTTTATACCTCTAACAAATGTGCCCTTAGGATTAAGATCGTTCTATGAATACTAAGAAAGTCAGCCTTGCTGCAAATCAAGGCTAGTGTGCCATGCACACGAACTTCCCCATTCTCATGCCTCTGCTTCACAAAGCCAAAATTCATATTGTTTGTTCTCACAACATGTCTAACAAAACCTTTTGTTGCGAGTTCCTTATCTGGTGTGATTCATCTTTATTTTTATTGTTATCTGTATCGTAGAGTTGAATATCTGCCATTGTCTACCATGTGCTCTGCCTCATTCATAACAAAATGCTGCTTTTCACGGTCAAGGACGACCTTTAGCCCGACACATCTTTAGACAAACCTATTTGAGCCATTTGGTATCAGGCTGATTTTCCAACTAAGCCGAGTGCTAGGTTCATATGTAGTGCCCATATGAGAGCTTTTTTTTTAAATTGTGAAATGTAGAATGTATAGTGTGAAAATGCAACTGCCAACATAGGCTTGTAGGATATTTGATCTTCTGCATCGGCTCTTCTTGTCACCTTGTTGCATTGCCAAAAAACATTAAAGCTCGTACAATTGTATGGTTAGTTTGATTGTACTGTTGATTTGCTATCCATGATAAGTTTAAGGTTTCTTTATATGTTTATAAAAAATGAAAACCGTACTATCTCGTGAGGAACCAACCCATTACTCACCAATTAACATTTTCACTGAGTTGAAGCTCTAAGGGGACCCTTCCCCCTCCCTGTGTAATAAATTAGGAATGACACATGAAAAAAAAAACTCTAGGGACCTGAATTACAAAATACTGAGCAATAAGGGGTTGGGTTTGTTATTACTACGAACTCTGGAAAGAAGAAACTCTCTTCTATTCATCTTCTCCACGCCGCAAATCGCCTATCTGAAACCCTGACGGATTTGAAATTTGAAGGTAAGACGCCATTGGAGCATCTCTCTGAGATTCGAACTCTGGGCTCTCTCTCTCTCTCCCCCGCAGTCTCTGCTCTGGTTTCCAGTACTCCTAGTTCAGGTTAGAGCTCGAGCTTGGGTTTGGAGTTTTAGAAGTATTTGTTAGGCCGAGTCATAGTTATCTTACGGTTTGGGTTCTCTTTCTCTAAAAAAGATTTCAGCTTTCGCCTTGAGGTTGTTGGTTTCTGAATATGTTGCCTAAACTGAATTTTTTGATACATGGGAATGTCAACAGAGATAAACTTTCTTCGATTCAAGTCTTAAAGTCAGTTTGAAATCTCTATCATTGCTCTTTTTTGTGATTTTATGAAGAATTAAAACATTAGATTATTGTGGTTTACTGCAATTGAACTCTAGAACTGTGTTTGTACTATGTGAAGACCGACTAGCTGAGGAATCCGTGAAAATCTTAGCGTCTTTATTGTTCATTGAATTACAGGGATTTCAAATGGGGAAATTCTCGAAGCGACCAAGAAAAGAACCAGAGAGTGACAGTAGTTCGCAGGATGAAAGCGAAACAGAGGAGATGGTAATAGTTACTCATGCGTTATGTTCATTTTTCTTGGTCCCTCTTGGCCCCGTCAATGTTTTCATTACCTACAATGTGGAGTATAATTGTGGGCTATGATAATGTAGCTGGAGAATAAGTATGATGAGGATGAGGATGAATATAGCAATGACGATGAGGAGGAGAAAGAGGAGGATACAGATGGGGATGGGCAAACTGATGCAAGAAAAGATGCTGAGATGGAAGAACTTGAGAGAGAATTGACAGATATCCGTCACCAGGAGCAGTAAGACCTCCTTAAAGCATATAAATACCTATAAAAGTGATCAATTCCTCATAGGGATGAGATTCTTACGTGCACCATTAGGGGAGTCGTATAAATGATTTACTACTTGCATACGTTGTCTGCTATTAGCCTATTAGAGTTAGTGAGATTTCATCGCGTTGTCTTTAGGGACCTTTTGAGGAATCTAAATCATCAGAAGGATGAGGATCTTCTCAAAGGCCAAGCAGTCAAAAACCAGAAGGTATGATTTCTTTGATCTTGTACTCTATTGATGCCTATGTAAAAGTTTTCTCCCAGCCGTCACGTGGACATGAGCAGTTTTAACGGTGTCCCTTCGCTTCTCGTTGATTGTTTCTCGATGAATTTCTTCGTTTTCACTTGGCATTGTTCTGGTTTCCAGTACTTCAGATGTTGTCTGATTGATGTAATAGCATTTTCCTCTTTTAGTCATTGTTGTGCTGCTTGTTTCATTTCTTCACAAACTGGACTTGAAAATGTTAGGATTTTTTAGCGATGCCGTCATCATGAATTTTTTAGCAATGCCATCATCATGAAAAATAGCTTAAAATCAGTTATTTGACTCTACACTATCAACATTTGTTTGTGATTTTTCTTGCGGTAGATTTCTTATATCTTTTCCCTGAAAGGCTAGCTAAACCCTCTCTCTCTCTCTCTTGACCATGTCCTGAAAATGTTCACATCTGCAACTGCTGTCATTGTCGTTGTCATCATCCTCATCGATAACCTCAAATTTGTGGATTTTAATTTTTGTCTTTTGATAATCAGATGGTTTATTGTTTACGTTATGTATATGTAGCACGGACACAGATACGGACAATCAGACATAGACATGTACACTGACACGGGATATGGGATTTCTAAAAAAAGGGCACACGGACACGGTAAAAATAAAGAAATTAATAAATAAAATTTATTTTATTTCAATGGAAAAGATAGTTATGTGTATAAGCAAAGCATGCAGCTTCAATATATACAAACAAGCATCATATATAATTCATATTACACTTTACCCCAAATATTTGTAGTGATTCACATTTACTTGCCAAAAAATTTAAAATAATTCGATATGTAACCCCTGTTGTGTCCCTCCCGTGTCCCCCTAAAAAAATTAATTTTATTGGACACGCCATGTGGCGTGTCCCATACTTATTTTGATGTGTTCCCCGCGTGTCCGTGTATCCTCGTGTTCTCATGCCAGACACGGGGACACGCCGGCCTAGGAGTGTCGATGCTTCAATCTGAAGCAGCTTTCTGCTTTTTTTGCCTAGTAATCATTCCTGTTTATTGGTTTTTGTTTCTATTACTATTATTTTTCATTTCTTTTCTGAATGTATAACATGTCTACACTTTTTCCATTTTTGTCGTTATCCCTTCTAGGCCCTCTGGGACAAGACTCTTGAGTTGAGGTTCTTGATACAAAAAGCATTCTCAAGTTCAAATAGACTTCCAAAGGTTTGTTGGTTGATTTTGTTGGTTGATAATGTTGCTTGTCAATGCATGTTTATTTTGTGTTTGAACCGTTTTAGACTGAAATATGGTGAGTTGTGCAGGAGCCAATTAAGTCATCTTCCTGTGATTCAGACAGTAAAGTGAATGAAGCATATTCGGAACTAATTAAGTCATCTAAGCAGACGTTGGATTCACTAGTGGAATTACAGGAGGTATGATAGTAAAAGAGGCCATGTTAGACTAGTTTGCGTGCCTTTTCTTTTCCTTCATGGGTGTGTGGGTTCTAACCCTGAGACGAGTAGTTTATGCCGTCTAACTGTTGAAAATTTCCATACGTGTCGGTCTCTTTTCCTTTTCGTTTATGTGTCATTTTCATTTTTTCAGGCACTGCTTGACAAGAATCCAACTATTGCTCAAGCCAGAGATGGTATGGCATGAAATTTTGTGTATTTTCTTTCTGACCTTTGAGCTATTCATAAGTCATGCAATTAAATGATGTGTATGGTCTCTTCACCATTTGTTTCGACTCAAAACCGCGACGAAAGCGTACCCCTTTAAGTTTTTTGAAGCCATGTTTATCTTTTATTAAATGGTAGAAGCCTAGAAGGTACTCTGTTGTGTAGTACTTTGGGGAAAACAGTTGTTACCCACAATATACATGCACTTATTAATTTACAGTGGTCCGATTGTGATTTAGCATTTTACCCTCTTAATTGCAATAGCAAACATAGGGAGAGCAATTTTGTTCACCCTCCTTGAAAGAGGGTGAACAAAACCCCCCCTCCTATTGGTTGAAACGTGTGGGTCCCACCACGAAGTGATGTCATGCTTACCAAAAAGTGTATTGCAAAGGTAAGCATAACATCACTCTCCGGTGAGACCCACACCAATTCAACCAATAGGAGAGAGGGTTTTGTTCATCCTCTTTCAAGGAGGGTGAACAAAAATGCACTCAAACATAGGTGGAAACCTTTAACCATACCAAACTAATTATGTCCCAAGAAGTCCCTCTATGGGGAGTTGAATCTCCCTTGACGAGACAGTCTTCAAGTGATAATTAGGCTCAGTTGCGTAGTAGTTTTGCTAAATACTTGGTAAAATATTGGCTTTCTTTTCTTTGTAGGTTTCGGAAACAGAATACTTTTGTTCCCTTTGTACGTGGTTTTCCTTATTTATTTCGAAAAAATGAGGATTTTGTATTTTACATGAATTGGATGTTGATATTGCACGCTTATTCAAAACATGGATTTCTAAGGTAACTCTGGTCAACCTCCCAAGAATTCAGAAGCTTCTAGGAGCTCAAATGGAGAAGGGGATCAAGAATGGTCGCGGATTTCTGAAATGCACTCTAGGTATTTTTTTTTTGATCATTTACTTGCCAGTTTCTCGTTTACTATTTATTTTTTTTCCTTGCAAGAAAATTGCACCTTATTTGCAATATTTTGCACTAATAGAACACAGTCACACACAAGATCTAAGAAAGTAAACAACTGTGTATCTTATTTTGACCAATTAACTTCAATTCACTTTTTTTGAACCTCATTCCTATTTGTCGAGTCACTCGTTTCCTGCATACGTTCTCGGCAATTTTTTTCCCATTCCGCTTGAGTTCGGTATTGTTGATTCCTTTGAGACTGTTGATGCTTCTGTTTTGTAGAGTAGCTGCTTTCAGAAACAAATCGATAGATAAATGGCAGAGAAAGACACAGGTGACAACAGGTGCTGCTGCTATTAAAGGGAAATTGCATGCCTTTAATCAGGTATGTCTCCTGGGTTTCAATTACTATCCTTGTGCTAATACGTTGAATTTAACGCACCTGATTTCTTTTTTTCCTACAGAATGTTAGTGACCAAGTTGCTGGTTACATGAGGGATCCAAGTCGAATGATAAAGGGAATGCAACAGAGCAAGTCAACTATTGCTATATTTGGGACTGTGAGTTCATAAATCTGCCCTTCTATTCAATTCAAAGGATGACACAAAAATGTTGTAATGTGATTAGGACAAATGGACAATGAGTGTAGAATAAGTTGATGCTTTTTAAATTTTTCCTGGGTGTTAACCTCTTAATTACATGTTATGCTTTAATGACAGGGCCCTGATGCTGAGGACCTTACTAAGGAACAGGTATGAAATTTTTTCTGCTTCAGAAAACTGAGCAAAATGGAAAGTTTGGAATTTCCTTCAGGGCGTTGATCTTCTTCTTGTTTTGATTTTTTCCTTTTTCGATTTGGATAAAACCACCTTCATGAATCGAGTCATTTGTTAAACTTGTCAGTTCTCACTACTGGCAGCAAGCGTTTGAGACTGAGGAGATCCATTAAATCGTGGAAATGACTGCTTGCTTCAAATCTCGTAATGGTTGGAGTTCTGTGGTGGCCTCATTCTAAATGTTGGAATTCTTTTGATTGTCACCGGACATGGCAAAACTATTAAAATTCCCATGGAAATCTTAACTGCCCCACACGCTGTTCCCATCCTGTTGCCTATTACATGCATCTCTCTCTAGTTTAATATCATATGATTGAGTGTGACGCCGTCTGGTTGTTTCCAGGTACTTTATTGCTTATAGAAATATAGAATAAAGAAAGATCAGATCTTGGAGAGGAAAAGTTTTTTTGTTGTGATTAACATTAGTTTAGGCTCCTTTATTATTATTTGTCAACAAAAGGGTACTTCATCTTGTTTGCCATCAGGACACAAAAGTGGATGGTGACCCCGAGCTTCTCGATGACTCTGAATTCTACCAGCAATTACTGAAGGAATTTTTTGAGACATTTGACCCTACATCATCTGGTATGATACTCCAGCATTGTTGTTTTGCTTGATATGTATAATTTGGATAAATAGACTAAGCTGGAAATGCAGAATTAGACATTTTTGTTGAGTATAAACCAAAAGTTCGTTTGCAAAAGAACCAAGCCATGCCTAATATCAACTGTCCATACGATCCGTACGATGTACGAAGTACTGGTATTTTGTCTGATTTTTCCATTGGTCATTCACAGAGACAGCCTTTTATGCCCTGAAGAGAATGCAAACTAAGAAAAGGAAGATTGTCGATCGACGTGCCTCAAAGAGTCGGAAGATTCGGTAAGTCATAAATGGGATTATCAAGCTGCTGTTATGTTGGTTTATGTTATCATATTCATCGTTTGTTTCTCATTTCATTTCTTTTTCCCTTTCTTCCTTTGAATTGTTTTTACAGGTATCATGTCCATGAAAAGATTGTCAATTTCATGGCTCCTCAGCCTATGCAGCTTCCTCCTATGGCCCCTAAATTGTTTGAAAATTTGTTCGGCCTCAGAACCCAGAAACCTGTCCCTGTTGAATAGCTTAGTCATTGCGAATCCGACTAGGAGGAAGGCCGCATACAATGGTGCTTCCAAAATTTTGTGTGTCTTCTTATTTGATATAGTTAGTTCTCAGTGAGTGCATTGAATCCATTGATGGAACCTGTTGGTTTGCCTGTTCTGTTTTATTCAGATCCTGGAAATTGTCTCGATGCAATGCTTTACATTAGCTTCAAACATGTTGACACCATAAATAACTAGATACTGGTACCCAGATCGCGCTGAACATAATAAAAGGTTACTAACATATTTCTTAAGAAAGTTACTCATAGAAATTATTTACCAGACCAATCGCTTGAATTGTCTCAGCCGATAACTCTAAGAGCAATTCAAAACACAATAACCAAAGAATTTCTCTCAAACCGTATTCTTAAATCTCGAAATTCAAAATTCAAATTGTGTTGAGGATTTTATTGAAAGAGAGAAAAAGCAAGACTACTTTGGGATTATTTATTATTATGGCTGAAGACAGTATAATGCATATACTTGCATTGCAGAATTTTGGACACACACACACAGAGATAGACTTCACTAATACCCCCTCTATCCTACTCAAATCTAACCCTATACCCCTTTACTTTTTGACATCACACCGAGCTTTCTTACTTTTTAAATTCGTAATAGGATTTAGGCTGAGTTTCCACTGCGGTATTTTCGATATTCTTGGATTATAAATTTATCAAATTAGTTGATGTATGTGAGGAGAATGACTTGATAATTTGACAACTTGTAGTCCAAATACCAAAAAAAAACATAGTGGAAATTCGACCTAATTAGGTGATGATATGAGGCATAGTGAAGTATGAAATGAAAACTTTGCCCTCACAACTCTATCCTCTAACACCATAAACCAGCTGCAAACCCGCTTTTTAACGTTTTCTACATTTTTCCGTCCATGCATTTTCTTCCACTCCTCCCCTCCATTTGTGGGGAAATTTTTACAATGTATATATTAAAAGGGACATATCTTAGGGACGGATGAAAAATATCAATGTTTTGTGTGGGCGAATATTGATAGATCAAATCTGGCGTGCGCATTTTTTTTATTATCCTTTTAACGGCTAAAAGGGTGGGAATGAGCGATCATCATAACAACATCTTTTGGGAGTAACTATAGAGTTCCCAATCCAGCTTGTGGAATTTCCGGTTTGAGACATAGTTACTGTTCGAAATGACGAGTCTATCACTACAGCACCATCTAAGTATGTATTCTAATATATAAAGGGGAAACACCAGTTTGGTGTAACCCAGTTTTGAAGCCTGTCACAAAAGTGATTTCCTCTTTTGCCCCGGGAAAAAATGAGTTTCACAACTTTCAAACTAGCCCTGTAAAAAACTGCTTGAAAAACTGTCATATCCCCACGTCTCCCACATATTCCTCTTTACACAATAACAGAATGGACAATTGTAAGAGTATTTCTTAGGCACTAATCCAGTTAAACGAGGACAGAAAAAAAAAAGAAGATAAAAAAAGAAGTGAATTAGACAAGTGTAGTTTCTTAAGAGTATTTTGCTTTAAATTAACAAAAAGGAATCATTTGTTTGGGTTTTCGAAACCCGAAACTCTCTTGTTCGGTTTTCTCAATGGGTTTTTTGCCCTTTTATTTTTTGAAGGGTTTTGAGAACCGGTTCTCAAAATCCATTTGGGTTTTCAACAAGGATTTTCAAGGGTTTTGAGAACCGGTTCTCAAAAACCCTTCCAAACAAGATGATCATATACCTATTTAAGACAGAAAAACAGTGTACAATGAGGTCATCAATTTGTTCAGTGAAAGAAAGTCATGGAACTGCATCTTAGAAATTCACGTACTTATGTAATTTCAAGCCATTCAATATTACCGAACGACGTTAATTTATTTCGATTTTGTGTGTTCCAGAATTTTACAAAAGAAGAGTCTCAGGACAGAGGCGGGCGGTTGAATTGTACATAGTTGATGTCAAAATTGGCGAAGAGGTAAGTTAACCGACCATTCAATATCACCAGACGACTTTAATTTATTTCGATTTTGTTTGTTACAAATTTTTACAAAAGAAGAGTCCGAGAACCGATGAGGGACGTTGAAGTACATAGTTGGCTTAAAAAATGATGAAGAGGTGAGTTAAGTTAACCCTACTATTCGATCGAAAATTTTAAATTATGATTTTACTTTCACATTAGTTTTCGATTTGCACATACATTGCGTGTGCCCGGCCTCTAGACGCAAGTCGCGCAATTGGTGGGACTCAAACATGAATGGATCATATAGGTGGGAGCACTTGACCAACTCACCCTTGCCAGGTAGGCACCTTCGGTGGTGGTGTGCGCAAATTCGAACGCGGTGACCCACCGCTTGTAAATTTCCCTTCCAACTATATAATTCCCTTTCCTGATTCCCATCTCCCTGTAGTAATTTTCCGTCGTTTTTTTCTTAACTTTCCCCCCATTTTTTCCTCGGTATTTCTCCGATCTCTTACACAATCAGCAGGTACTTTGCATAGTTATCTTGTATTTTGATTCAATTCCGATTCTGCAACGTTATATTTTGGGGAAATTTCCAATTATAGGTTTCTGGATACTGATTATGTTCTTTTACATGTGTTTCGATCTGTTTCGACGTTGTTGATAAATTCGTATGCTAGGGTACCTGAGATTGTCTTCTTTGTTCTGTACATAGGTTTTGATCGAGTTTTTCTGACTCTGTTTGTTGCCATGGAGATTTTTGTTTTTTGAAATTGGTGGAATCCTCTTTCCATGTTTAGGTTTCGGTAATTTGAACGCTTTCCGGAATCTGTTTGGTCACTGTTAGAAATTTGAATAAAAGGGGAAACTTTGGACTGGATCACGGTTTCTATCGATTGATTGATAGCGTAGATGACTCTTTGTCTATTTGTATCTTACCGTGAGTGTTTGGTGATAATTCTATTCTTATGGAATCCATTATCTATGAGTGTCACGG
Organism: Gaultheria prostrata; assembly: GCA_036023075.1. Lineage (NCBI taxonomy): Eukaryota > Viridiplantae > Streptophyta > Magnoliopsida > Ericales > Ericaceae > Gaultheria > Gaultheria prostrata. The sequence continues at coordinate 19,548 of JAXBDA010003643.1, forward strand.
ATGGTGCTGTGGTTATCTTAGAATTTCGAAATGAAATCTATTTTTATGGGGAAATAGGAATAAGTATATATATGTAATACATGAGCGCGCGCCCACACAGTCACGAACACACACACAGAGGAAATGAGCAAAGTAAGAAAAAAGAAATTGATTGAGTTTTTTTGGATCTATCTATAAGAGGAAATCCTATGAAAAATGTAACCAATCATTTCATTTCTTTGGGCTTTTGGCCATCTGCCGGGAGTTTCGGGTTTAATAGTGATACTTTAGCAACAAATCCAAGAAATCCAAGTGCAATACTTTGTGGATTGATTGATCATTATTGTAATATTGATGATTTTCTTTTCTACTTTGTGGTGTGGTTTCCCATTACATCCCCCATGGATCCATCATGGATGATATGTTGACCAAGGGCACTTAATATTTCCTCTTTAATGAAGTTGTAGATTTAGAGTTGTAGAATTGTCATTTTTTGTATTGCCTTGTCTCTGTTCTGGTTAGTGTTCATTGTCTAATGTGCAAATTTGTGTTGGGATCTGATATCATTCTTTCAATTCTTTGTCCAGTTTCGTGATGCCCAATCCAAAGTTTCCGTTATAATAGGATTTACCTGTTTTTACATTTTTATGATCTCAATTTTCGTAAAAATTAACTGGTTGTTGGCGATGATAGATTATAACAGATTCCACATTTTGATGTTTACTTTTCTTGTTGTAACTCAAAGTATTTGGGAATTCAAATTCTCGTGGATTTGATTGCAGGACTTAATAGTGACATAGATTCCAAAGATGTTAGAGCAGTTACTGATATTTACTAGAGGAGGGCTTATCCTCTGGACATGTAAAGAGCTCGTAAATGCTCTTAAAGGATCACCCATTGACACCTTGATCCGTTCCTGCCTTTTGGAAGAGCGTTCAGGTGCTGCATCATACAATTACGATACCCCAGGAGCTGCATACACCCTGAAATGGACATTTAACAACGATCTGGGCCTCGTATTTGTTGCTGTGTATCAGCGGATCCTCCATCTTTTGTACGTGGATGATTTGCTTGCTATGGTGAAGCGAGAATTCTCAGAGATTTATGATCCAAAGCGGGCCCTTTACAATGACTTTGATGATGTCTTTCAGCAGCTTAGGAAGGAGGCTGAGGCTAGAGCTGAAGAAATGAAGAAATCAAAGCAGGTGAGTCAGCCCACAAATAACAACATGGGTAAGAGGCAAGGGCAGGTGCAGAAGTCTGGAATTCAAGGAGGAAATAAAAAAAAGAGCAGTGGTGAATCTGGGAATGACGGTGAGGAAGGTGAAAATGTAAAAGGTCGCAAGATCGAAAATGGTCATACCAATGGCAAAATTTTTGCAGCTGACAGGTTGCCCTCAATGGGTAGTGTTAATAGTAAAGAGAATGTGAGCTCCAATAATGGGGCTTTTGATGTAAATAAGCTACAAAAGCTAAGAGCTAAAGGTTCGAAGAAAGTTGATACTGCTACTAACAAGAGTTCTAAAGAAGAGCTGAAGAACAAGATAACAAAAAAGAATAGAGTATGGGATGATTCACCTAAGGAGTCAAAGTTGGATTTTACAGATCCGGTGAGTGAGAATGGGGATGAGAATATGGAAGTTGTGGCAGTTGACGAAGGTGAGAGTATGATGGACAAAGATGAGATTGTTAGTAGTGAGAGTGAAACTGAAGAAGAGGAGGATGCAGGGAAGGATAGTAAGATTGAAACAAAGAAGAAAGGGTGGTTTTCTTCCATGTTCGAGAGGTAAACTGATTTTCCCCATTCACGAAATCATTATTTGTTCACCACTTGATAAATTTTGTCGATTTTGCATGGGCTAAACAACCAAACCGTTAAAAATGTTGAGGATATTTGAAAATCTGCATTTTACACTGAATAGTAGGTATTGTAAGAAGAAATTGATCTTTGAATCCATGATATACAGAGAGATCATCTCTCCCTCTTGCACTCCCTTGTGAGTGATGTTTTTACATTGCTACTGGTGGTGTTTTTCTGATCGGGTCCTTTGAGGTTCAACCATGATTTGATTACCTCTTTATTCGAGGATTGTTGTAGTAAATTAGCTTGTCTATTGACAATGACCAGCCAACTGGATTGAACGGTCTTCGTACGATAAAGAAGAAAATTGATTGTAAACTAAGTCCGTACTATCGTAATGGAAGTATTGAAAACTCGAGCAAAATTTGTTAAATTTGATGCTGAGGAGTCACAAGAACTCTGTTTTCCGAACTTGTGGTGTTGAAATAGCAGGAAGAGTTGTTGTCTTGTTGGACTCATAGTTGGTTGTCTGGATGATGTCATTAACTATTCCACGAGTTTTAAGAGTGTTGCACTTACTATTTGGCCATTCTTTGTATAATGACTGATCTTCATGCATAGTTTGAACTTACTTTTGGCGCTAAAGTACCATTTCAAATCGTCGATCTAGTTGTGTTTCCATGTTTTACCATTGGTTGGACTCTTTAGATACATAAATCACTTACTTTCACTATTCTCTGGTCAGTATTGTTGGGAAAGCTAATTTAGAGAAGGCAGACCTTGAACCAGCTTTGAAAGCTCTTAAGGACAGGCTAATGACCAAGAATGTGGTATACTTTCTGTTCTCTACTTCCTTTTAGTACTGCTGTTCCTTTTCCAGTACTATTCTTCTCTTGTTGGTACTTCGGTCCTGAGTTCTTTATCATTTGGTATTTTTAATAATACCTAGTATGCTCATAGCGATTTTCATATTGTGGAACTCTCAGGCTGAGGAGATTGCTGAGAAGCTTTGTGAGTCTGTGGCAGCAAGTTTGGAAGGTAAAAAGCTTGCTTCCTTTACAAGGATATCTTCAACAGTGCAGGTTAGTGGGTTGGTCAGTTACTTAAATGTTATTTTGTTTATATAATCCTTCCGACTGACTGTTCGTTCTTTAGTATTTTCTTCTACTTTTTTGAGTTGTGACGAGACGGTACTAATTATTGGTAATATGAGGATTGCAGACCGCAATGGAAGAGGCACTTGTCCGTATTTTAACTCCTAGACGTTCTATTGATATTTTGAGGGATGTGCATGCTGCAAAAGAGCAGAGGAAACCATATGTGGTGGTTTTCGTAGGAGTTAATGGAGTTGGAAAATCCACCAATCTTGCTAAGGTCCTTAGTTTGTTGGTGCTTTTTTTTTTATTTTTTTATCTATAATTGAAGATAAATTGTTGCCTGATAGTTTGTGCTCCAATGTGAATTTGCAGGTTGCTTACTGGCTTCAGCAGCATAACATAAACGTCATGATGGCTGCATGTGACACATTTCGTTCTGGAGCTGTTGAACAGTTGCGGACTCATGCTCGTAGACTCCAGGTATACTTATGATGCAGAGTTCCATTCTCTCTCTTCTATTGGGTCTCTTCATTGGGTTGAGATGTTATTCACATTGGCAAAGCCATGTGAGGAGGAGTGGGGCCATTCACTTGTTAAAAATTGCAGTTTTACTTGTGAATTTACAGAGGTTTTTGAAAATTAGCCTGAGTTTTTTTTAATGTCTTTAATTTTAATTTGGCCGCTCCATTGATTTTTACCCCCACTATACAACGTTCTGGCTCCAATCTCTTTTATTTGAGAAGATTCCTGAAATTGTTCAACATGAGCTTGACCATGTTAGTTGGCTTGTAACTTTTTGCCTTCCTAGATCCCTATTTTTGAGAAGGGCTATGAAAAAGATCCCGCAATTGTAGCAAAGGAAGCTATTCAAGAGGCCGCTCGAAATGGTTCAGATGTTGTTCTTGTTGATACTGCCGGTCGAATGCAGGTATTATTATGCTAGATACTTCTTCAATCGTCATTGTGTTCGTATTCTGCATTAAAGCTTCATGTGGTGTTGGCTTCAATTGCTATTTTTGTGACTGGATTTTAAGGGCCTGGGTTACAACGTACAATTAAGCAGGTCTTCATATTATCTGAGAAAGGCTCGTTACTTGTAACATTGAACCGGAAACCATTTTTAATTTGGGTTCTGAACTTATCTTACCAATTATCAAAATACCGTTGCATTTATTAATTCTCTCACATTTCCAGGATAATGAACCGTTAATGAGAGCACTGTCAAAGCTTATCTACCTCAACAGTCCAGATCTTGTGTTGTTTGTTGGGGAGGCATTGGTTGGGAATGATGCCGTGGATCAGTTGATGAAGTTCAATCAGGTTTAGTCTCTATGTTTAGGATTTTCCCTCTGATTGTGTAATCTTAGTAATCTCTTGTTGTTTATTGAGCAATATTTTGTGATTCTTTCTTCAGAAATTAGGCGACCTCTCACCCTCTCCAAATCCAAGGCTGATTGACGGGATCCTGCTCACTAAGTTTGATACCATTGACGATAAGGTAAACACAAATGTTTATCTTCTGGTAGGTGTTAGAATTTGGCCATTTATGGGTGATCATTGGTTCAATTGTCAATGCTCAGCCTATTAATCTTCTGATTGGGGTTTTGATCGAGGGTAACCACTTTGTGCAATTAATGCTAAACGTTATATTGGTACACCCTTTAATGAATACTAACGCATAACTGATCAACACATTCACGTGGGACCCATATTCTTAGTCTTGGCAGCACATCAATGCGTGATTGTGGAGGCGGTGCCTCAGGAACACCCTTTAATGTTTTGTACTAAACTCAGGAACCTTTAATAGTTCATACTAAGCTTGACATCCAACGATATTTGAATGCTTTAACTTCAACGGTGTACTGGATTGGTTGATGATGTAGGTTGGAGCAGCTCTATCGATGGTTTATGTATCTGGAGCTCCGGTCATGTTTGTTGGTTGTGGACAGTCGTATCCAGATCTGAAAAAGCTCAATGTCAAGTCCATTGTGAAGACACTCCTCAAGTGAGAAAATGTACACATTTTTGTTTATCCTCCTTTCAGTTGCTTCCGCTTGATGTCCTGTCTGTTCGTTGTGAACATCTTTGTCAATGCTACATTTTGTATGCTCTTCCCCCTTGTGATCCGACAACTTTGATTTTGTTGGTGGATCAGTTGTTACGCTGTTTGATAGCAACTTATAGCGAGTTTCGCGGTTGAGATTGTATCAATGTCAATCATTAATTCATCAACTTATAGTTGATTAGTTGTCTTATTGGCTGCTTTTGTTTGACATGCTCAACGGAGGACTGTCTAAATCAAAAACTTCCGGATGTGATTGCCACACTGTGTTTTGTTTGAAATATGTTCAATGACTCGTAACTTTGAGAAATTTCAGAGCCCTTATTTGCACTCTCTCCGGTATATGGAAGAGAGCTAACCTGTCTAGAATCACCAGATATAGGAAGAGTCTCTTTTTTCGTTTCCTCTGTGAAATTAGCTGCATGAGGAGTCTGTTCTGAACATTAGAAATCCATTCAAGGAGGCATTTTACAGAGTTCTGATAAAATGCTCCATCCTCTTCGAAACTGAGAGGAGCGTCGACAAGAAACTTTATGTTTTCATGGGGGGCCTTCTGCTACAAAAACTATGTATTCGAGGAATACCAAACTTGGGGAAGTAAGTTCAATTTCGTACTGGTATCCTAAAACACATTATTCTGCAACTATTGAGTTATTCCATAACAAATGAAACCAATTCCTTGATAATGGATACCAACAGTAAAACCATATACGGCTTAGATCACAGCCATAATGAAGAAATTACTACTCCTGTTTATACCACTGTTTGTTACAAGCCGAGATGGACGTGAGTCCCCTCAATACAGTCCCCCGATTCGCTCATTTAGGGTGCAACTCGTTTAGGGACGAGACTAAAATTTAAAAATCCTAAACGAGCCTATAAACTAAAATGAGGCTTGGGTTTGGTTTGTTCAGTTGATGAATTGAAGACGAACTTTTTTCCTTTCCTTAGGTCTTGAGATATATAATTGTTGGGGGTTGGGTGTACATTTTTTTCTTGTCCTTTTAATCTTCAGTTATTTTTATTTTTAATTAATAAAATTTCTTTTTTGCGGTTCAAAAAATTTACATACCCGTTTTGTCAACAATTCCGGCGCTTCGCGTGAACAGCCAGGGATTTCCAAATCCTCAAATTGGGAGACAACTTCCGGCGTGTAGTCAGCTAATTGAAGCTGATGGGTTTCCTTCCACATGGGTGTGGGCCCATTACCAACATCTACAGCCATCATTTCGAACTCTAATTTTAAAATACACATAGTAATTTAAAAATCATTTTCTTTATTTTTTTCTTCCAATTTTCTCCCTTTTTCCTGAAGAATTATTTGGTGTTCCTGTGCTCCAAGGGCCTCATTTACCACATAGTACTTTTCAGACTCCATTGGTTGTAAAAGTGGAAACATTCTGCCAAAAGAGGTGTTATTCATGCACTTGTGCACTATTGTGCTCATAGACGGAATTAGAATTTCATCTTCGAATGGCAATTGGACAGGAAAAATTATTATTTTAATCTATATGAAAGAGGAAAAACATTTGAGAATGTATAAAAAAAATGCAAGTAGCACTTAAAAAATGTGTTTTGTAAAAGTAGGTGGATTAATCCCAAGAGGTTGGCCTACTCATGAAGTCAAAAATTAAATTTAGGGTTTTGCTTATTCTTAGATCTCAAATTCAACATCTCCTATATGTTATCCGCTCTTGCCATGTGGCTCAAAAGCTTTAAATTGCCTTCTAGACTGGACGGTTAATTGATCCTACAGATATATGCTTAAGTGTGCACAAGCTAGGAGGGTCATGACCCAATATTTCCAACCACCACGTCGGTCTTTGTTTATGTAGCTGCTCATGTAGTCATGTGCCATAGATATTTATAAGGGATGAGAAAAAGGAATAAATTTTTATAAAAAAATAAAAAAAACTTTTTAACAAAATCATTTATACATGCTTAAATATGACCTACTCAGAGGGGGTGTCTCTCGTAATGTTTTTGGTCTTTAGATTATAGATAAAAGTAAGATTGATTATGTTATTGTAGCTTTTTGAGCTTTTGGAATTTTTTTGTTAGGCTACTTTTTGGATTTTTTTGAGAAAAAAAGTCGATAGAGGAACGGGCCCCGAGGTGGCATAAGTTATACTCCGTATATGGGATGATGATCATCTCTTGATCCCTAAAGGGACTGGTCGGTCATGTGCATCCCGTTCTCGGGCCCTTCTTGGGTTTGTTTTGTTGATCGGGTTCGTTGATATTTTAGATCTCGTCGAGAACATTAAGCACGCTAAAATTCCCGTTCATCGGCTATCGTTTAATGTGTTCTCGAAACATATCTACGTCTTAAAAATGGGTTTAGCAAATATTTCAACACTAGATAAAAACAGATTTTTAGTTATAAATATGTTTCAAGAACACATTAAATAATATCCGATTAACGTGAATTCTGGCTTGCCTATTTTTCTCAATGATGTCTAAAATATCAACAGTCTTGATCATCTAAACAGATCCAAAAACGAGATTGATAGGACTATAAAGGGACTGGAGAGGATCATGGTCCTATATGCAAAGCAAAATAATGCAGCAAAATAATGCAAAGTTCTTTTTCTCAAAAGATTAAGACGGGAAATTCAGCCCTTGACAACTCTTCCTCAAGGCTTGACTAGAGAAGCATTTATCCATAGGAGACAAGGACAAGCAAGGCAATATAAAAATGAGTAGTCCCAAAACACAGTAATGTTGGCTCACCAGAATATGTGCTGCTAGAATTTCTCTTAATACTCGATCGATAACCATATTCCGAGAGCACTAAATAACTTAGACGTATAAAAAAGGCGGGACAACACAACACAAGTACCCTCTGAAGGTTATTTTTGTAACACTCCCCCCAAACAAGCTACAAGCATGGTTTGACTGAGGGGGACACTACATTTGTTGTTCTTCCCTTCCAAAAGAGTCACTGTAGCTGATTTTACAAGTGAAGCATTGTGTGTTACCAGAGACATTGACATATCCTGATATCCAAAAGTTTGGATCCATAAATTTGAGCATGTACAGAACATAAAAACTTCTCATGGAAAAGCTAGCATCACATTAAAGACAAAGAATTAGTACTAAAATGAGAAAGAAAACAAAAGGTTCATTGAATATGGGAATGTAATAATATTACTACCATATTTTACACATCCTCTTGGGAATTTTACAATGAAAAAGTTCACACATGTAGGTTATCTAATTAACCAACAACATAAGGAGAGCCGCTTAATTATACGCTATACGTTTTTGGATAACTCAGGTGCGTCTGAGTCGGTTTTCACGCATCTCGATTAATTCTGGGAGTTCAATTCACCACCCAATTGCGAAGAGCCAAATTAAAATCGGAAGAAAGCGCCGTACGAATTGGCTCTGAGAAGTTTCGTACCTGAAAACTTAAAAGGGAGCAAACCACTAGGTATCAAGCCTTGCACCATCGGGCAACCACTCGGGGCTATTATACACTATACATTCCATCATAATTCATACAAATACACAAAACACATAGTATAAATGTATAAATTTCAAGGGTGGTAGAGCTTGTTTCCGCATTTGCATTTCCAAGTTAGGAGATAATAAGGGTCGTCTTCTCGAAGAGAGATTGAATCTGATATTTGCTTGGATTCACCATTTTTATTGTAGCCATGAGAATGAATAATAACCAGGGTAGCCATGCAAGGTCTGCAACTCATGCACTTGTTGAAGCACCCAGGCGGGCTTGATCCCAACACCATTTTCCTCTGCTTCAGGCTTGACCCTTGCAACCCCACTGCCAGTTTTGCAAAACATAAGCATAAGAAATAGTTATGACTCATGAGGTACTATATATTGATTAATACATATACCCCCATATGTAAATAAAGAAGTTCATATGAATGCATTGTTTGTCAAGAATTTCGGATTCGCACGAGGAATTTTATCCGGAAAGTGAAGTAAATCATACGTGTAAATTTAAACTAAGTCTGTCGGACCATTTTTTCACCATCTCTCCTAAAAGAAATTAGTGTTGAGAAGGGTTCAATTAAGTCTTTTATGGCAGGGAATGCTATAGCATGTGTAACCAAATTCACGGAAGCACTCCAAACCCAACAATCCTTCCCTCATTATGTCACTCCCGTGACTCCAACCCATGGCTTTCTGACTCTGATACCACTTTTTGGGCAGCTTTTCCACACTAGAGAAGACGTCATACTAAAGAGTGAGTCTGTTTTAGTTATGGATGTATATGCAGTATTATGTACATGCATGATTATGTCAATATACACGAATAATTTTAGATTCTGGATGAAATTGTGGTTATATTTTTCTCTAGGTACGTAGCAAAACTCAATGCATATGCAATTGGTAGCTCCAAAAACTATTGAAACATACCAAGAAGGGAACCACAAGAAGTAACGTCCTTCTTGAAATTATCCTAAACCCAAATGGGTTTTAACCAAATATAGTACTTCAAGAAACATACAAGAAAGGAAGTACTAATTAAACAAAAGAATTCTCAAGCCTCAATGTGTTTTAGAAGCCAATCATTGATTTTGCTGAAGAGGGTCGGTTTCATTATACCTGATTTGGAAGGCAGAAAAGTGAGAAAAGATATCAGAATCAGAGTGACTACTGCAAATTTCAGAACATATGGGTAGTTTCGAACTGATGAAGCCATCATTTGTTAAGAGCAATAATGGTGGCAGAACAAAGGGGTATTGAGAAGGAAGAAGAGGATATCTTCTTCAAGTGATTATTGGGTGTGTTTTAAGTAGCAAACACTATTTTCACATGGGAAAGTCATATACGGTATCCATCAGAGGAGACAGCTCCAGATGCCAAGACATCTTGACCAATAATTAAATGCTGTTGAAGCATAGAAATTGAATAGTACTAATAGTAGTTTTTCCATTCTACTTTTGGGAAAATGTTGGTCTGACTTTTTAGCGTTTTTGTTTTCAAATGCTGGACTTATCAATGCGGGCATTTGATGATGCTTTTGTGGCTGAATGATGGAGGCAGCCTCCCCTTACGAAATTATTTGTAAGAAATAAACACAAATAATTTTTTGAGCCAGAGGTGCGTACTCTCTCTTTGAACAAACGATAATGAGATAAATCTTGTTTTTCTTAATTCAATAACAACCACCTTCTGCCATAAGGCTTACAATGATACTTATAACATCAAACCAACCCTAGACCAACTGGGAAACAACTAAAAACAAGATTTGACTTGCTAATCAAGCCGAAATCAAAGGAATTACAAAAATTGCCAAAACTGGAAATTCAAAAATAATTGACAGAATAAAAAACTAGAAATAAATATAAGGTTGCCAAAATAGACAGCAACAAAAACCATCGTTGATCCCTCTTTCCTAAAACGGCAAATTCCCTCTTTTGAAGGCCTAGACGACATCGAACAGCCAAAAACCATCGTTAATCATCAATGAGCATTGTCCAAAAGGCCGTTTCCAATCAATCATACGATTCCTGGGCCTTTTCAGCAAAGGTTGCCCATGTGACTTATCTATGCCGTTTGGGCCGTAAATGGTCCAAACGATCAAGAAATGTGGACGCGATCCACTCTACATCTCTGAAATACTAAGGTAAGGCAACCTAAATTCATCTTCAAATGCCTCAAGCCATGTCATTCAAATCCCTAGTTAATACACAAAACCCATTCTAATTTCATACTCAATACATTAAACCTTAATGGGGGTGACTTTCAATTGTCTTCCCTCTACAAGATTCACAAAATCCCGCATCATTATACTATATGAAATCTCTATTCTACGTGATAGCTCTATATTTTTAAAGTAAAAGGCAATTTTGGAAACCTGGACTTTTAAAATATAATGATAGTGTCTACTTAAATTGTTGAATTTCAAAGACAGTTTAAAATTAAGGGACAAAGGAAGGAGCACATTTGAATACAAAGGGTAAATGTCACCATATTTGAGTGAAAAAATTTAATCACATAGTTGGTAATTAATGCATACAAAGCTAGGCATGTAATTAATAACATATCCGGATGCTACAGAGGAAGGAGAATGTTCACCAAAATGTAGAGGTCGTTATTGAAGATATTAGGAGATTGACATGTAATTTTGATATTAGGAGTTTAGCTTTGTTGGGCGTAGTTTCAATGGTGTTGCGGATTGTTTCAATGGTGTTGCGGATTGTTTGGGCGTGTCCACTTGGGAAGCCTATCCCTCGGTTTGGCTATTCACTCCTTTGTTAAAGGATGGATATGCTAGTTGATCATGTCCTATGTTTTCGTTTATCAATGAAACCGTTTATCTTGTTGGAAAAAAAAAATACAAAGCTAGGCAATAGGCATCCATGTCAACCTCAAGGAGTTACTATCAACTCATTTGGGATTAGTCCCCACGAAACTTTGCTCCGAAATTAATTGGTTTATTCGCAAACAAACGTTGGCTCGGACATTTGAGTTATAAAGAAAAATCCATGTCCACTACAAGGGCAAAAGGAATGGGAAGTGCTTTTAAACAGTGTTCAATAGTCAATACTACTATTTACCACTTTGTCTCCCCAGTGAATTTGGTAAAGTGTTAGGAGTAGGAGAATTAAATGCGGAGATAAGGTTTGGAGTCTGGACTACTTTAGGAGAAAGTTTTAGGTGTAAATAGGTACCACGCGGCGCTTTACGTGGTACTTGCAACACTCTATCACAGTCGTTTAAATTTATTGGATCGTCTGAATTTTAAATGAACCCTTACCGGTGAGAGTATACCGCTAATAGTTTATTTGAAATCTTAACCGTTCAAAATACTTTTAGACGATCCAAATACGCGAGGGATACAGTTATGTGGTACCCGTCTGGCGCTCAAATTTTCTCCTACTTTAGAGTCTCAGACAGCATATATTACTGTTGACGTAGTTTGACAGTTGGAAAAAATTAAGAACGGTTTTGTTAACTTTTGTCGGTCTTTCTTTTGGACTTTGTAGTCTTCAACATATTTAGCTCTCTTTCAAAGAGGAAAACTAGCAACCTTCTTGGGAACTGATGAGTCTATTTTCTCCCCATTACAAGGGTCACATTTCCAAGTAGTATTTTGTTTCCTTCATTTTGTCATGGACTTTGAAGCAGAAGAATCTGTGGTCTCATCTTAGGGAACCTCAAAATTAATGGATGTTAAACATTCACAGAATTTTTTTTATTTATTTAACAAAAATGTGTTCCGAATAAATTATTAGACCAATTAGTCAAAGTTCAATGGGAATACGGATTACAATGTGATTTTGTGAAAACACTGAGATGTAATCGTCTCAACGACGGTGGTATTCGCAAGTGGTGGCTAGCTCATGCGATAGAGCTCTTGGTTGTCCTACACTGCATCCCGAGATCGAATCTCATTTCCCTCTCCCCATGTAATAGATTAGGAATAACGGATAATAATTAAAAAAAAAAAAAAAACGAACGGTGGTATGGCTAAGGTTGGGTGTCATGGGCCATGTATTTTTCGTATAATTATGCGGGATATTCTATCTAGATACTTCATGTATTTCTAATAATATCACATGAAACTTTTATGCAATTGGCATCCTCATAATTTATACAGCTCGTCCTGAGGCATTGAACTAGTGAATTTCAATAATTTATAAGCTGATTTTTACAGCAGTTCATGAGTCTTATTCTTTGCTGTAGTATTCCAAACCACTAAATCTTCTGACTACGATTACTAATTATTTGCTTCTTACTAAGGATTAATAATTTGCTTCTTACTAAGGACCCAATTGGTTATACGAATTATTACTCGTACGTCCTATTTTTTGGACCCTCATTGGTAGGGATGTAAATGGTTCGATTCGGTAATCGGTTTTTAGGGGGGGAAACAAACCGATTGAATTGAATTGGTTATAGTTATTATTATATACCGAAACCGACCAATAAACCAACTAATCACACCAAACGGGGACTTTATATAATTGGGCCAATTCATTATCATAAACAAAACTAACAAATAATGGATTACTAACTCTACCACATAATTAATTAATTATGGGAAAAAAAACTTCTACACCACAGAATGGGTTAGAGCAATCGAACTCTTATTTAACGATAAAAAAGCATCCAACTCTCGTGTATACAGAGACCAAATCAAAATGTTAAATAATACGTACTCTACAAAGCCTTTAGAAAAAACATAAATCTCCTTTAACACTGGTCGCTGGTTTTGCTTGACTAGGAAACTAATTGCCTAATTGGAACGTGAAATAAAGAGAGGGCTATATTCGGCCGGTTTCCATTTCAAGTGTATGAACCACTGCCGAACCGCTTTGGTTCGGTTTACCCACAATCGAAACCACCTATACCAATCGAAGGTAAAAAAATTCAATCAAAATCTCCGGTTTGGTTTGGTTTGAGCGGTTTATCAGTATTTCTTAAATCCCTATTAGGAAACCTACTATTTAAGAGAACCTAATTTTTACATTGTAATTTTGTCAACTTTTCAATTTGCCCATTGATGGAATGTTTTTTGAAATCTTATATTTAGCGTTCAATAAAAGGAGGGGGCGAAATGACAATTAATGTTGCATTACTTTTTTGGGAAATTTTCAAACTAGGACATTCAAAATAGAATACTGGACCATCTTTGGAGGATGGAGAGAGTAACTTGTTTGTTTATTTAATCACTACAAAAAAAAACACTTTTGTCAACAAAATTTTGTCTCCAAATGGTACCTTCAGTGAGGATATCGGACTTCGTCGTCAAATGGGTACCTTTTGTCGAGAAAACCCATATTTGGTCACCAAAAGATACGCACAACCAATTTCATCCCAGACATGCATCGTTAGAGCAAGCCCAACAAACTCCCTAAATTGGCTCCCATCCCTATTTTAGGGAGCCAAACCCCAATATTAGGCTCCAACAAACTCCCTAAACCCCTCCCTAAAATACAAAAATGAATAGTGCCTCCC
>JAXBDA010003644.1:0-33423 GCA_036023075.1 Gaultheria prostrata
CCCCCCTTTTTTTTTTCTTTTTTAATCTTTTGGTCAATCCTTAACTTCGGCTTCTAATGTGATTTTTTTTTTATCTTCATGAATATAATCCATAATGTAAATGTGATTGTGGGCTAATAGGTTACACATTAATGGGTTGAGGGCTAATAGGTCACACATGTTTTGATATTTCTATTGCTTGCATTCAAGGTGTTTGTAAAAATGTACGGTTTCTATAGATTTGGAGTGGTCCTGTCTCTACTTTGTTTGGGAGTATCTATGTTTTTCTGGGTAATTTTAGATTTTTCAGTACATGGAGAGAGTGCATTTATTTTCAGCCTTAGTTCAAGTGACATCTTTGTTGACAGATTGTTTAGGTCCACTGTCCTTTGAGTTTATCATAGACGTGAATCTACTTGCAATTTATTTGCTTTAACGTGATGCACTTTAGGCAATTATATTCGGATTCTTGGTAAACAAAAGAATGTCCTCAACTTTTGAGGGTTCTACATTCTGGCGCATGGACAAAGTTACTTTCCATGGATGAAGGCCAGGGTATATGGGGAAAGGAACCTGTGAAGGTCTCAACTTATAGGTTAAGCTCAGTTGGAAAGGGAAAGAGAAATGCATGTGAAGTGGAATAGTCCTAAAACTGGTTTTCTTAAATGATCATTTTTGGAACATTCAGCAAGTGAATCCAATTAGCATTTGGGTAGATATCATCTATGATTCCTGATTTTTTTCATTGCGATTCCAGAGATGGGTTGGTAGCATGATTGTATCATAAATGGGAACCACAATTGTTCAGATGGTTATGTCAACTAGAGCAGGCAGTGAAGCTTCAATCTACTACATTGTAGGTCTTCCTCATGTTTTTTTTTACTTACATTGTAGATCTTGAGTGAGTATACGAAAAAAACATCGACGTCGCTGCAGAGGCTTTTCATTCTTTTTCCTGTGCTAGAAAGAGATGGGCTTGTGAGAATGCTCTTCGGGGTCTATAGGTAAGTCATTCGATTCATTTGTTTGAGAGGTCTTAGATGTTTAGTTTACTTCTAATTTTTATTAGTTTACTTTTGTTTCTTTAACCCTTATGCTATTACAATTCGGTTTCCTTTTAAATTTCTCTATTTGTTTAAACAAAAATAAGAAAGGAACTATGCCTAATTACCCTAAGTTATGAATTCATTGTTTTGGGTGGAAAAGTTTTGGTTGTGATGTGATTTTGCTTCTAATTATGAAACATCTATGTGAACTTGGCTATGAAAAGGGTATAAAGTTGGTGCAAATGTATACATAATTACTCATGGGACAAGAAATACTTATATTCTACACATCAGAGGTAATACTTCGATTCTGCCGAGCAAATAAATTTTTTATTTCTTCTATTCTACACATCAATGATTAGTGTATTTGTTTTACAAATAACTGTCATTTGTTCCTTTGAACAAGCATTTATGTCAGCACAGGTTTTAAATTACCAGATTCATCCTCATTTGTGTTTTGTTTTCTTAGATATTTTCGCATTATTACCAGATTGATATTGTACACCAGGGTCAAGATTTCATATATCGTGTTGGAGTGAGTCAAGGCGGATCATTTGGTGCAGAGGATGAGAGGTCTCATCAATTCTCCGAGGCCAAGCTTCCAAGGATAATAACAATAAGAAGGCCAAGCTTTCAAGGCAAAGAGGAGCGATGGTGAGCGTGTCCCAGAGTTATGAATTATTATTAGATAGCGAGACATGTTTTTCTCTTGATGGATACGCTCCATGAAGTCTTTTAACCTACACAATTTTGTGTGTGGAAATCCAAACTTTGGAATTTATTAAGCCTTTCTAGCTACGATGTACATTTGTTATATTGTTTGAAAGGTAATGGGAACCAAAAACTTGCTTGGATTTGTAATTGGCTTTCTTTGGATGTGCTTTGACTCTTGAGCATTCCATTTATGTTCTGCTATTTCCCCCATTTTAAAGGTGATTTTTCATGTGCGATAGGGTGAATTAGAGGTGGGTACAGCTGAGTGGTTGGTTTAGCTTTTGATAAGATAATGTTGCTGAGTGCCTTTAGGCTTGGGCAATTCTCTGTATTCTATGCCCAACAATCTATTCTCTAATATTCTCAAAAGACTTTTTGATTCAAATTTCCACTGGGATGGATGGCCAATTTTATGTTTGAAGTGAGAATGTTCTTGAGTGTCTTGGTAACCTCACCAATAGGAATGGTGATGAAGGATATTTTCATACAATAGTTTTGATCACTTTGTTATTCTTTTTCTTTGTTTCATTATTTTGGTTAGCTAATTGGGTGAAGAATATTGAATATTGGTGGGTGTCGATATGAGAATAAAGTTTGATTGCAAAGCCACTGGATTGCACATTTGGCAAATGTCTAATTGTCATTCACATTGGTTTATTAGCATGTACTTCCACTGTCCCATTTTAAATACTCTTATCACTTACGTAAAGTCTTGCCATTTTGACTTTAAAAGAAAACATATATCTAGATATTTTTTTTCAAAATTTTTGCATCATTCAAAAATACTTACTGAGATCTTGTGGATGGTACAAAAAAAATTTTAAAAAGTAATTCCGAAAGTATTTATTTTTTAAAGTCAAACTTGCACTATCTTTCGTAGAAAAGCTCATATTGCAGGATATGTAGTGATATCTACCTGCAATTCTATGAACATCCAGCTTTACCTACAAAAGTCTAATAATAAAGCACGCATGACATTTGTTTTTCAATTCATCTTTTAGAACTGTTAAGGTGCAATACAATTTAGATACAAAAATATTAGAATTCTTACATTTGCCCCGGTATAGTTATTAGGCGAAATTTATAAAAATTATTAGGATTTTTACATTCATAGGCCCTTGGTTTAGTTATTGGGGAAAAAATAATACTCCCTCCGTTCATTTTTAAGTGTATTTCCATCAATTCTTTGGAGTCGGATTTATGACTGGTGGTAATATTAAATTTGTGCTTTTGGATGGATTAAACAGGTATTGGAGATTATGTTTGCTTTGGTTGATTTTGGATTAATTAGAATGATTTTCTGTACTTATTTCAAGAGTTTTTTTTTTTAAAAGGCAATCAATCCATTCATAATCAAAACCCAAAGGCAATACAGACTTCTCAGAAAATAAAAATACAGGATGAATCAACACAATCAAATCCTAGATTCAAGACAACTACTGCAAATACAGGCCAGGCCAGACGAAACAAAGGTAATAAGAGTAAAAAATTTCCTTTCCAGAGTATGTGTAATGTGGGAATATTCCGGAACCACCACGGAACAGTGCTCTGGTATCGTATCACTGAATAATTAAACCAATAAAAAAGCATTTTAACTGCATGTGGAATGCAAGAACCACAATAATCCAATTTACGCAGAAAAACAACTTCATATCCCCATTAATTTCTCCATAACTCCATTAGATCCAAAACCAGTACAATTCTTAACGCCCAAACACACTCATCTGCCTATGGTCATAATCACTAATTTGAACCGAACAGCCTAATTTTTCCTCAGAATCAGCACTCTTTTACTCAACATTGACATGGAACACATCGGACCTCTCCTCTTCTTTCACCTTAGGCACCAAAACCTTCAGCACACCGTTTTTCATCTCGGCCTTGATTTGATCAGTCTTGTAAAGCTTGTCCGGGAGATCAATCCTGCTGCTATACCTCCGTCCCCCATCATCTTCGCCGGACTCCTCCTCTGTTTCACCCTTGATAACCAGAGTGTTCTGCTCCACAGCGACCTTGACGTTCTCTTTTCCCAATCCGGGCATGTCCATCCGAAGGTAGAGGCCGTCCTCGGTCTCCCTTGCATCCCAGCCGCGACGGAGCCCTGCTCCCATGCCACGAGACGCGGCGGTGAACGGAGAGTCCATGAACTTGTCCATCATGTTCAGGATCTGGCTGAGGCTCCTTGTCGTCGAGAAGGGATCAAACATATCTGCAAAAGGAAGATCAATTTATCTCAAACGGTCATTCATTCAAGACGGGCCATAAATTTGTAATCAGAAGGCACAATCTAAAGCAAAATCACAGAAAAGTACTAAGAGAGCCAAGAACAGAACAAATCATTTGCGTTCGAAACAGAATCGATCGAAATGTTGTAAACAGAACAAACTCATGGAACTGAAAACGAAATATTCGAAAAACAAGAGAGGATCAAAGAGAAAACGAAATCTACGAAAAACAAGCACGAAAAGCAGATTACGAAGCAACCGGAGCGGATATTGGCAAAATACATGGAAATGAACAAGCTAAGTGCATAAATATGGAGAGAGAGGATCAAAGAGAGATCTGAAAACCGCACCTGAGAAGGAATTGGGAGCGAATTCGCCACGACGGTAAGCAGACACGTTGGACCTGCGGTCGGCGTCGAGGCTACGGTCATCGTCGTCGCCGTCAAATTCACGAACGGCGTTGGTGTTGAAGAGTCGAGAGGCTGATTGGGCAGCCGGAGCTGCATTACGAATGGCGCGGAGGGAGGTGGGAATGAGATTGGAGGAGACGAGCTTCTTCAGAGCAAGCGAGGACGCCATTGGTTAGAAAACCTAACTTGGGGATCACGAATAGGATGGTGATAGTGGAGAGAGTATTGAAATGTTTTTGGAGGGTTTTGCAAATCTGCGGCTGACGTGTGGATATTTATAGAGAGAGAGAGAGAGAGAGAGAGAGAGAGAATTGTGGAGGGGTAGATTCGGTAGAATGCCCGAGAAGTGGAAAGAACGTTCCAGAGTGATCTTTCTAGAATTGGGCCAGGCTAACACTTGCTGGGCCATTTTGTGATACAGTCTCGTCCGCTTCAAAGAACGGAGCTTCACTCAAAACTAGTCCGATTTAGGCCCAGTTTCCTATTTGATTTTATCAGATTTTGATAAAATTAATCCTAGATTTTATCAAGTGAGAAAGAAATTTTGATAAAATCACTAAATAATCTGAGATTTTATCAACTTTCTTCCTCACTTAATTAAGGGTTGATTTTATCAAACCTTGATAAAATCAAGATTTTATCAAGTGGGAAACTTGGCATGTTTGGCTTAGACCCAGTTTCCCACTTGATAAAATCAAAATCTCTATCAAGTTTTGATAAAATCAACTCTTAATTTTATCAAATGGGGAAAAAAATCTGATAAAATCTCAGATTTTTAGTACAAAAATCTGAGATTTTATCAAACTTTTCTCCCAACTTGATAAAATCAAAACTTGATTTTATCAAATTTTTAAAAAATCAAGTGGAAAACTGGGCCTTAACCTGTTGTCTTAGTATTTGGTTTTTGTTTAAAAAAAAAATTTACATCGGCTAATTTCACAGCACATTTTTGTGAATTATTGTTTCGTTGATTTTTTTGTCGTTGTCGAGTTCGAAGTTGATTTTGTCGTTGGGTTTGTGAGTCGGAGTTGATGTGTACAGAATTGAGATTAATAATACCACCTCCCATGGGAATTGGATTAACAATACCATCTCTCCAATTGCCAATCCACCCATTTTGGAGGATCTGAATGGTACTACAGTCCAAGATTACTTCGCAAAACCAAACAAAGGATTAGTGGTTCCATAGGATTGAGAGTCCAATCTCATTCCCCAAATCTTGTATCAAACATGCCCAGAGGCTGAGGTAGATGAGGACCAGGCCCTCACTGTATTATTATTATTATTTTTTGCATTTATTGAAAAATATATTAGAAGTTCCAATATTAGTATATCACTTTTTTTATAGAAAAATTATTGACTCGCTTGAGGCCGGATCAATGGTATAATAACGCCATTCTCTTGTACATATTTATTGGGGACTCTAGACTAAATATATAGTATGAGTTTCACCTAAATATGTTATAATGAAGGTCGATAAAAAAAAAAAAACGATGGAGAAGGGTGTTGGAATAGTTTAATTTCTCATAAGCAACCCTCAATTCACTGAATTTTTTCCTCGAAATTATCAATATTTACTATTGATGAAGCGATTTCCCGCGCCTCGAACGACGTCCTGCAAAACCAACAAAACTAGAGACACCGGTGTGGTGTTAGCCAACCAACCTCCAATGCCTAAGTTAGTCGATTTGTTGTGATATACTCAATTAAGGAGAAAATACTTGAAGTTGCGTACCTTTCTTATGGTAAGCTGGTGATTATACAGGCGTTTGGAGTGATTGTGTCCTCTTTCCTTTAGGAGTGTGGCTTCACTGATTTATCCTTATCCGTCTTGGTTCCCGAGTACGCTAGGTCTCGTATTCCTTGCAGGAATGAGACTCCTTGCGTGCGCACCTAGGAGTTCTATAAATAAGTAACCAAGCCTCTTAGCCTTATCTTGATCCTGTAAACCTGAACCAGAACCCCTTTAGGGTTGGAGTGTTGCTTATTCGTTGTCACCTAGTCATCAAGGCCGAGCTGGTTGCCAGAGCTAAGCTGATCTCTGACTATCCAGTGTCGTGACTTAGCAGGTTTGCCATGGCTGAGTCCTATGCCTATGACCGAACCGACCTCCTTTAGGGGTTGGTTTTTTCCCCGGTCCACTCTAGGCATTACTCTTGTGGTGCCCGTCCTGCCCTCGTGAGGACGGGGTGCGCTCGTCATAACCGACCTCAATCTAGGTCAGTTCATCCATATCAACTACTCCCCTGTTTTTGAGGTCCCGAGCTTATCGAGGGAAGAGGAAACACTTTCCTTCCGTTTTGAATTTTGGCGGCCGCTTTTTCAGGTGTCGTGCCGCATTTAATGCAGATGTCCCATCGTGGGTTTACCGGCTCAATCTCCATCGCTGGACGTGCTCTTCATCCAACGGTGTTGATCAAAAATAGCTTTTTGCCTTGTAATTTGGGGTATTACAGGTCCAGTATGTGTGAGACGCATCCCATATATGTGAGAGTCGTTGTAAATAATTGTTACATCGAAAATTTTCTCGCATTTAAGGATGCCATTGTTGAGGAAACTTGGAGAGAGAGAGAGAGAGAGAGAGAGAGAGAGAGAGAGAGAGAGAGAGAGAGAGAGAGAGAGAGAGAGAGTACTATAGGAAGGTTTTTGGAGGGTTTTGCAAGTCTCTAGTTGAGTAATTATTCAATTGTGGATTTAACAGGAATGTGTGGCTGTCGAGTGGCCCGAAGCATTACGTGACTGTGTTCCGAAATTATTGAACATTTCACCTGTTTGAGAAGTCAGAATACTTTATAAGTGAGAACTGCATTTGGCCTTTGGGTTAGGCTAACATTAGTTGGGCCATTTTACGAATCAGTATCTTTAATTTGCATATATTTAGTGCTCTCGGAGCACAGCCATTTGAAACCTAAACTAAATGCTGGGTTTTAACCTCTGTTATGGTTTCCATTTCTCCTCCTTCCATTTTCCCCCTTGCCTGTTTCCTGGTGCTTGGCTTCCTGCGTGCGTTTATACATGCACAATAGTAGGCAGCTTACACTACTTGGCAACAAAAAATTAACCTTACACTTCCACCTATCACAAGCAACACACACACACAGTCAACAAAAGTTACACGGCTCTTCCTAGCCAAACAACTCCTATATATCTGTCCATTCTTTGTCAAGCCCAAAAAGTTTGTTTTATAAAAAATATGAAAACATGCTAAGAGGCAACAAATAAAAAATTCCATAATTTTGCAAAATCAGTACTTTCAAGTAGGCCTGTCTAACTATGGCAAAACTTTACCCGGAAAGTGTATCCCGAAAATTACCCCGAAAATGAAATTAGTAGTGCGGACAAATATCCAAATGAATCTGAACCACTGATCCACTTTTGGGGTAATTTTCGGTCTACATTTTCTGAGTACCTAACATTACTGATTTGCCGTAGTTGGATTCATAGGAATCAACTATACATTTCTTTCCAATCTCAGGGGGTCCCTTGCTGGATAACACACATCAGTATCTCTCTTTGGTGTTTTTCAGAAATTCATTTGTTATTCATTGTCCTTCTCAAGGATAACAAAAGGTATTCCTTGGTTTGAATTTTGACTTGACCTTATAAAGCACTTAATTCATACTCTTTTCATCGCTTGAGTTAATCCTTAGAGTCATTAGGTCCATAACTTTTTCGAAATTTAAAGTTAATTTGAAACAAAAAGTAGGAAAAAGAGTGAGAAAGGGGGAGGGAAGAAGAGCCAACCCCTATAAGAATCCAATTAACACCAAAAACAACTTGATGTCCACATTAATTTTCGCATAAAAACACCAGCTAAAATGCTAATAATTCCTTCCCTTAAAAAGAAAAAGACTGATACCATTATTCCGATGCCCAAAACCAAGTTATTTTCCCTATAACCATAATCACTTACACAACCTTGACACAGAAATCTTCAGCCCTTTCCCTTTCCCACAGCCCGCGAAGCACCACAATCTTCAGCACACCATTTTTCATCTCAGCTTTAATTCGTTCACTCTTGTAGAACTGCAACGGCAGATCAATCTTGATTCTAGGAGTAAATCTATTTCCCATACTATCATTGGACCTTTCTTCGATGAACATATAGTTATGTTCCCCCCAGATCCACACGTCCTCTTTCCTCCATTCAGGCACATTCATCGGAACATAGAACCACTTCTCGGTCTCCGTTGCTTCCCAGCGCCTTGGTAAGATGCCACGAGAGCAGACGGAGAGTCCATGATCTCGTCCATCATGTTCAGGCTCTGGTGAAACAAGGTATCGGGTATATCTGCAAAAGGTAGATCAAACAGTCACTCCTTGAAGACAGGCCATAGATTGGTAATCAGAAGGCTCAAATCAAAGAAGCAGAGCAATGAGATAACCAAAGAGAATCACACAGGGAAAAAAACTTGCAAGAATATAAACACAACTGGATGAAATTTCGAGGGTGAAGACTGAAGAGCAACAACTCGAATCAACAAAACACGAATTACAATAGATCAATGCTGTGTTTGTTTGGGAGTAAAATATTTTCCTCTAAACCTTTTCCAAGTCAATGGAGGTAGAATGTCTTACGGTTAAATCTTTCGTAAATAATTTTACAATGTGATCTTTACTTCTCGTAAGCAATCTTTGTTCCTCTCACTCAATATCATTCTTGGAGTTCCATTGCATACAGGAATCCTCTGAGTTCAAAATTATTTTACATGAAAAGTATTTTACACTAGAAAATAGTTTACATTGAAACAAACAGAGCCCAACTTAACACTGCCAAAAAGAAATGAGCAAGGACATGTTCGTATTGGGGAATTAGAAAACGAAATCTAGGGAAAACATATTATGAAAAAAAAAAAAAACAACGTGTACATATTGATAGAGAGGAGCATAGAGAGATCTGACCAATATACCTGGGTAAGGATCGCCGGATGCCACTATCATATCCATCGTCATCCTCAACTTCACCATCGTCAAATTCACCACCAGCCTTGGTGTTGAAGAGTCGAGAGGCCGGGATGGCTTGATGAGCGGCGCAAAGGGACTGGGGGATGAGGTTGGAGGAAACGAGTTTCTTCCGGGCAAGTAAGGACGCCATTGGTGAGGAAACTTGGAGATCACGAATACAAAGGAGAAAAGAGAAGGGTTTTTAGAGGGTTTTGCAAGTCTCTATTTGAGAGGTCAGATTACCTTGATTACCAAAACAAAAGAGTCAGATTACCTTCTAATACTGCATTCTGCCTTCTGGGCCAGGCTAACAGTAGCTGGGCCATTTTATGAATAAGGCTCGTTTGTATGGGGTGGAAAACGTTTTCCGGTGTTTGGTACAAAGGAAAAATAAAGTCAACGGAAAACATTTTCCGAAGTCGATGGAAAATGAACCATTTAGGCTGGAAAATGATTTCCGGATTTGAAGCCCGGAAAACATTTTCTGTGAGCTACAGTCTGACACCCACTGCCCCGACGACACTAAAGAAATGAACTTGTCACGTGTCCTTTGATCGAATTGAAGATGATCGGTGCAACCCACTTGCCTAACTCCTCTAACTGACAGCACAGATTTCAATTTGAGAAAATAATCCCCTACACTCATACCACTGTGAACCATTATACTCCTTAACAGACACAACCCCGATTGTTCAAGGACCTTCAGGTTCCAATCGCCTCTCTCTCTCTCTCTCCACATAGATTTCAATTTGCAAACATTCTCTCTCTCGTCTCCCATCAAGGCATCAAGCAATTTTGGGGTCTAAGATTTTGGTTTGAATTTGATTAAATTGAGGCTTCGGATTTCGATTCGCCAATTTTTATTAGGAATTTCAATTTTCGGTTCGACTTTGAACATATTGGGGCTGTGATTTTTTGATTTGTTGAGCATTTTTTTTTGAACTGATTTGTTAGCGCTTTTTTTTTTTGGGAATATGTTGGTAATTTTATGATATTAATGGTTTTCCTTGTCAACCAAACGATAGAAAATATTTTCTAGAAAAGATTTTCATCTCACAACCAAACACCAGAAAACGTTTTATTTTCTAGAAACTGTTTTCCACCCGAAACAAACGGAACCTAAGTGTCCTCTATGTCTAATTATTTAATACTCTCGGAGCCCCGCCACGTGGTGTTTTGAGACACACAATTATCACACATTCTCGTAAGGTTCACGACTAACCATCTTAGAGTGCAGTGCTTGGGGTTATGGGATTCATAGCGTTAAGTTCATATGGAGACTAGTAATGGTGGGTAGAGGATCTTAAATATGTATGAATCTCATAACCCCAAGCGCTACACTCTAAGATGGTTAGTCGTGGATCTTACGAGAATGTGTGGTATTGGTGTGTCTCAAAATACAAAGTGGTTGGGCTCCCAGAGTAATTAGACGTAAAGGACACTTATTCATAAAATGGCCCAGCTACTGTTAGAGACTCTTTTGTTTTGGTAATTAAGATAATCTGACTCCTCAAATAGAGACTTGCAAAACTCTCTGAAACCCCAAAAAGTCATTTTGAGAAGTCGGAATAGAGTACTTTGTAAGTTATAACTGCCTTCGGTCTTTGGGCCAGGCTAACATTAGCTAGGCCATTTTATGAATCATTATCATTCCTACTTATTCAGTGTCCTCGGAGCACGGCCACATAAAAAATAAACTAAATATTGGGTTTTAACCTCTGTTTATGGTTTCCGTTTCTCCTCCTTCCCTTTTTCCCACTTTCCTGGTTCCTGATGCTTGGCTTCCTATGTCCACAGATGCACAAATAGCATGGTCCCTGACCAGTTGCTGTATTAGGTTTGCACTTGCATGACCTAGGAATACTGAATGTGTGGAAACAATAGTTGGGTTTCATAGGAATCAGCTTAATTTCCATTTCTTTCCAATCTCACATGGTCCGTTGGTGGATAACTCTCTTTGGTGTTTTATAGAAATTCATTTGCTGCTGCTATTCATTGTCATTCTCAAGGATAACAAAGAGTTTCCCTTGGTTTGATTGTAAGTATTTTTTCTGTATGACCCACATGATAATTAATATGAAGTGGGTTGTCAGTCGCCAGCCATCTCCATTATTACCATAATGTTTAGGTGAGATCCGGATGGGAGAGCAATGGGCTGCAACTCCTACTTACTCTCATCATTGATGGGTAGATGAGAATAATTGCCTATGTATGAGTAAGAGGTCCTCTCCCTGCCAATGATTGTTTTTTACCTCTCAGGCTTTTCCCATCCCTTTTTTGTTAGCTTGATCTAAAGATATTGAGGGTTAAGGAAGAGAAACCATCTTTCTCGAAAGAGTTCAAGCTAACTCTTGGGTCTAACACGGTTCCATCTAATGGGTTCATGTATGTCAATTATATTAATGTATTTCCGCATTATGTTCAGGTATTGTGAAAATTCATGATAATTCTAGATCCTCTAAATCTATTTCCAATACTATCATCGGACATTTCTTGGATGAATATATAGTTATGCTTGCCCCCAGATCTTCACGTTCTCTTTCCTCCATTCAGGCACGTCCATCAGAACATAGAAGCCCTTCTTGGTCTTCGTCGCTTCGCAGCGCCTTTGGTAAGATGCCACGAGATGCAGACGGAGTGTCCTTGATCTTGTCCATCATGTTCAGTCTCTTGTGAAACAAGACATCGGATATATCTGCAAAAGGCCGATCAAATTTTCTCAAACAAATCACTCCTTGAAGACAGGCCACATATAGATTCAGTGGCGGAACTAGGATTTGGACGGGGTGACACCTTTCAATGAAAAGTTAGTTACATATTGTGCAGGACAATATGAATATGAAGAAGAAAATTAGGATTAAAGTCATATAACCATTAGGTTTTGTCGTGGGCTTTGTTTTTAAAAAAGAAATAAATGCTTGCTCAAACTCTCTTATTGTATTTAAATGAAAGACATTAAAGATACGAATTTTCTAATCCGAACTAACATTCTCTAAATTGCAATTTGTATAATATTTGTTGTTAGGGAAACGATTATTACCTCCGTAACATTCCACATGGATCTTAGCAAAATTTATGCTTGAATTAAGTATGTTGGGACAACTACTATATTGATTGGGAAGAATTAATTAATACTTTGTTGTTTATAGTGAAGGGGGGGAGGAAAACATTTAAGAAGTTGGAAAATAAAAAAAGTAAGTATACTATTTTGCATAGAAAAAATAGGTGTATGTTTTTGTAGGGGGTGTGCATGCGAGTAAAAATTTGTTCACCCTCATTAAAAGAGGGTGAACAAAACCCTCACCATGATTGGTTGAAATGGTGTGGGGTACATGGAATCAATACACTTTTTGGTAAGCATGACATCACTTTGTGGTGGGATCCACACCATGTTTAGTGGACCCCATACCATTTCAACCAATCAGTGTGAGGGTTTTGTTCACCCTCTTTTGGTGAGGGTGAACAATTTTTTTTCCTGTGCATGTGGAGTAAAAAGAAGGAAAACAAGGAAACAAAAACATAAGTCAGCAATAACAAGGACGGCGCTCTCAAGACTCGACTACTGCACTTCCCAGTGCAAAACACCTTACCGCTAAGGCAGGCATCCACTATTGGCTCTCAAGACTCGAATACTGCACTTCCCAGTGCAAAACACCTTACCGCTAAGGCAGGCATCCACTATTGAACATAATCGACATATATGAAATGTATACATAAGTAAACTTCACAATTTTTTCTTTTTAATTTTTAAGAAATCGGGGATCGGGGGTGGCACGTGCCACCTCCCCTTCTTGTGTTCCGCCAATGTATAGATTGGTAATCAGAAGGCTAAAACAAAAGAAAATCACAAGCATGCAGAACAATGAGATAACCAAAGAGAATCGGAGAATCACACGGAAAAAAAACTTGCAAGAATAGAAACACAACCGGATGAAATCTCGAGGGTGAAGACTGAAGAGCAATGTACATGCCAAATAAAAAAAAACACGAATTGCAATACATCAGCGCAGTGTTTGTTTGGGAGTAAAATATTTTCCTCTAAGATGTTTACTCATTTTGGTGTTTGGTTGTTCAAATTACTCGTGAAACTTTTTCCGAGTCAATGGAGGTAGAATGACTTGCCGTAAAATCTTTCCTAAATCATTTTACAAATCGATCTTTTCCTCCTGTAAGCAATCTCTGTTTCTCTCACTATTCTCCTCTGCGTTCAACATTGTTTTACATGAAAAGTATTTTACACCAAAAAATAGCTTACATTGAAATAAACGGAGCCCGACTTAGCATTACCAAACGAAGAATCTGCCCCCGATAGAGCAAAAGAAGTACAAAATAACACAAATTAAAGAAATGATTAGGACATGCTCGTATTGGTGAATTCGAAAACGAAATCTATAATGCATCCAAATGAACTTGTGCGTTGTGACGTGGTCTATAAAAAAAAAAGAGAGGAAAAAGAAAAAACAAGCGACGTGTACATATCGCTAGAGAGATCTGACAACTATACCTGGGTAAGGATGGCCGACGCCTCGATCATCGTAAAAATAGTCGTCGCAGACGCCGTACTTTTCATCGTCTTCATCAGATTCACCATCGTCGAATTCACCACCCGCGTTGGTGTTGAAGAGTCTAGAGGCCGGGATGGCTTGACAAGTAGCGCGAAGGGACTTGGGGAGGAGGTTGGAGGAAACGAGTTTCTTCAGGGCAAGTAAGGACGCCATTAGTGAGGAAACTTGGAGTTCGCGAATACCAAGGAGAAAAGAAAGAGGTTTTTGGAGGAGAAAAACTTGGGTGGAAATAGGGTTGGAGTTGACGTGGTACCTCTTCGACACATCTGGGCCGTGCAAAAGTGTGCATGGACGGTCCGGATTGAACATTTTCGCATCTAACTCTTTCTCCTCTTTCTCTCTCCAAATCTTGACCATCCAAATACATTTTGAACGGCCCAGATATACCAAGAAACCCCACGTGGTACTCTCTAAGTCAGATTACCTTAATTACCTAAAATACAAAGAGTCAGATTACCTTGTAATACTTCTAAGTTATAACTGCATTCTGCCTTCGGGCCCGGCCAACAGTAGCTGGGCCATGTTACGGGATTTTTCGGCAAAGTAGTCTTATTTTCCAAATATATTCACGAAGTGCTCTGGTTTTTAGACTATTTGTAAAAATATTTCTTTGTGCAATTTCAAATTGTGCTATCCTTTATAAACGCCAATAAGAAATGCGCTAAGTGTATCACCCCTGACCTAATTACGATAAACCAATAAAGAATACCAAAAGAACTTCATCGGACAAAAAGTTCAGAAAAATCACTTATTAAAAAACAAAAAAGTTGAATTAATCGAGTTTTTCATTGGTCTGTTGATGAAAATGTTGTGTATGAGGCCTATAAGCTCAAGCGCCGTTTGATATGACGTGCCTAATGAATACAACGACCCAACTATTTTTAGCCTGCCCCAACAGCCCATAAAAATGGAGTTGCAGAAGGGATCCCGCTTCACCCGAGAGGGTATTTAGTGTAACGGTGACACGAAGTGACATGCCGAGAACGTTTTACTACTCCATTCAACACGGTATTTACTATAACGGTAACACGAAGTAGCGCACCGAGAAGGTATTACTACTCCACTCAACGCTGCAAGTCGGCCTTCGGCCCTACACCGGGGACACACAGCACCTTGCGGGTGGAACCGTGACACCACGTCGGCGTGCCATTTCGCGTCACCATTTCACTTCCTCCATCATAACATTCTTTTTCATTCTCCCCACCTATAAGTCCCATAACCCCCAAAACCCTACAAAAAACCTTCCCATTCTCTCTCCCCTATTCGTGATCCCAAAGTTTCCCAAGTACAAATGGCGTCCGCTCTTGCTCTGAACAAGCTCGTCTCCTTCAACCTCTTCCCCAACTCCCTCCGCACCACTCGCCAAGCAATTCCATCTACCCAGTCAGCCTATCGACTCTTCAACACCAACACCGGTTGTGAACTTGACGGCGAAGATGATCATCATAGGAGTAGCGTCCCCAAGCGCGGTTCTAATTCCGGCCCTTGGGGTGGTTGGGGAGGTGGGTTCCCCAAGCGCGGTTCCAATTCCGGTCCTTGGGGTGGTTGGGGAGGTGGGTTTCCCAAGCGCGGTTCCAATTCCGGTCCTTGGGGTGGTTGGGGAGGTGGGTTCCCCAAGCGCGGTTCCAATTCCGGCCCTTGGGGTGGTTGGGGAGGTGGGTTCCCCAAGCGCGGTTCCAATTCCGGCCCTTGGGGTGGTTGGGGAGGTGGGTTCCCCAAGCGCGGTTCCAATTCCGGCCCTTGGGGTGGTGGTTGGGGAGGTGGGTTCCCCAAGCGTGGTTCCAATTCTGGCACTCTCATAAATGATGATCATTGGGGTAGGTTCCCCAACGTTGATGCCAATTTCCGACGCCCTTTTACAATTGATTGTACTTTTCCTGGATTTCGATTTCTAATTCGTAATACGAATGTGGATTCTCTTTTGTTATTTTGCACTCCCCACCCCACGCCTATTTTGTTTTTCCCTTTTTTTTCTTATGTTCCTCTGTTCTAATCGTTAAAATAATTTTAGAAATCGAAGTACAAGTGTATACTGTATGATTTTCCTTCTTTACCATTCTTTTAAGATTCAAAATGACATGTCTAGTCGCATGTTCCTATTGCTTTCTTCTTCTTCCTTTTTTTTTTTTTGTGCGTGTGTACTAAATCTTCGCTTGGCGGTGTTAAATTGATGTGGAGTAATTCGTGTTTTGTTGATTTGGCATGTGCGTTGCTCTTCACCCTCAAAATTTCACCCGGCCATGTTTCTATTTCAGTAAGTGTTTCTCGCTCTGTTTATACCATTCGGTCGATTCTGCCTGGAGAATGTCATTCTTTACTTCTTTGATTTTTCTTTGAGTTGTACCTTCCAACCAATCTAGTTCCCATCTTCCATAAATGATCTACCTTTTGCAGATGTGTTCGATCCGTTCTCTCCGAGCAGGGCTCCATCATGGCAAGGATGAGAGGGAGACGGAGGACAGCCTCTCCCTTCAAATGGACGTGTCTGGATTAGGGAAAGAGGACGTTAAGGTTGTCGCGGAAGAGAACATTGATCTGATCATGAAGGGCGAAACCAATGGGAAATCTGGCGAAGAGGATAGGTCGGAGATGTACCAACAGGATTGATCTCCCGAAGAAACTTCACAAGACTGATCAAATCAAGGCCGAGATGGAAAATGGTGTGCTGAAAGTTGTGGTGCCTGAGATGAAAGAAGAGGAGCGGTCTGAAGTGTTCCATGCTAATGTTGAGCAAGGAGGCGTAATTGAGGGGGTTCTTCAATAGATTTTAGGAAGATTTGATAAAATCAAGTGCTTGATTCTATCCATTCGTGTAGAGAGTTCATAAAAATATGAGATTTTATGAACTCTCTACACGTTATCAAATCTTCCTAAAATCTATTGGAGAACTCCCCCGAGTTGAAAGGGAAAATAAAGTGTATTAAGTTAGGATAATAGTATTGGTCTTTATGTTTTCAGTAGTAGATATTAGCTTTAGCTCTGGGTGTTTTATGCAAAAATGAATGAGGATATCTAGTTATTTTTTTAATGTTAACTAGACTATTATTAGCCCATTTCCAACCAATGTCCAAAAACTTCAAATTAGAGAATGGAGGTGACGTTGGGCTTAATTATTCCGATCCACTACACATGTCTCTACAGCGGCTTCAAGAAGAACAATGACTTGTGGAATAGTTTTACATTATATTTTGCATGTAGGCATAGTTTGTCAAATTAATTGGAATCTTAGTAATTAATCTTATCTTTGTGACTCGCTTTATGGAGAGGTGCCTATTGGCTGATGTTTAATGAACTTCAGGTTAAAGAATGACAACAATTTCATTTCATTTCCATCAAAATTGTTGATTATTGATTGCATGATTAAACAATCCAAATCAGGCGAAAAGAGGTCATCAGAAGGTAGAAATCAGAACACACTCGAAACAATTAAAGAAACACAAAAGATGATACCAAAAAAATTAAATGCATAATAAGATTCAAGAAGATACGGCATGGCAATCTTATTCCAAAAAAAAAAAAAAAAAGATGAAAAGATAAACCAAAAATTACGAAAAATAAAAATACCCAAATAAGTCATTCGACAAAAGGTTTACGAGAATCACGATTTCAATTTTTTTTTTTTTGAATTCATCGACTTTTACATTGGTCACTGATTCTAGTTCGATGATTTTTCACTGTTGTTAACTCTTCAAAATTATGACCTAAAGCCAAAAAAAATTCATTAAACACGAAAAAATACCAAACAACTACTATGTTCTTTTTTTTTTCTCTAATGCGTTGTCTTATATAAAAAAATTTCAACTTCAGCCCATAGTTTTTTCGATTGCTCTAGTTGATATGAAAGATTAATCCAAAATAAAAAAAAGACGAAAAACTAAGCAAAAAATAAAAAAATACCCAAAAAGCCTTTAGAAAAAGGGTTTAGGAGAATCACTGGTTCAAAAAATAGTTGAATTCATCGACTTTTACATTGGTCTATTGAAAATGTTGTGAACGAGGCCCGTAAACTCAAGCGCGTTTGATATGACAAGCCTAATCATCATGAATACAACGGCCCAATCATTGTTAGCCTGCCCAATGGCCCGATAAAACTAGTGGAGCCCTATTTCTCCACAACATTCTTTATCATTCTCTCCACCTATATAAATCAAAACCCTCCAAAAACCTTCACATAGTCGTCTCTCTATCTAGTATTCGTGATCCCCAAGTTTCCTAATCAATGGCGTCCACACTTGCTCTGAAGAAGCTCGTTCCCTCCAACCTCCTCTCCAACTCCCTTCGCGCCTCTCGTCAAGCAATTAATCGAGGTATTGATATGAGATCCCTCTACGATCCTCTCGCTCTCGATATATACACACGTAATTTATTCATTTGCATGTTAGCTTCATAATACTAGCGTATACATGGGCACACGTTATGTGTGTGCAAGTGATCGAAGAACATTTGTGATGGAATATGAGTGTCATCTATTTATTTTCTTCGCCTTAGAGTTGAACAGTTTTTTTTGCTAGATATGGTTTTCTATTTGCTATACGAATGTGTCTTTACACACTATGGAATCTCTCCCCTGTTATTTTGTCTTCCCCGTTCTATATTGTATGTTCATTTTCTCTTACTTTTCTATGTTCTAAATTGTTTTTGTTGATTTTAGAAAAAGGAAGGTACAAATTTTTTACTCTTCTTTTTAAGATTTGGATTACAAGTCTAATCTAAAGGGAAGATTACCTTTTTTAGGGAACTTTGAAAGTTTTTTGTTTTTGTTTGAAGAAACGCCCATCTCATAAAATTCAATCGCCCGAAGGCTACAAAAAGCCCGGAAGCATACAATGCTTCCATAGAAAAATACAGAAATGAGTTACAAACTACCAAAACTAGACTAAAATCACAGCAACTTTGAACCAACAAAACCGGTCAAAAAGCATACTCTCTAAAAGCAGAACCATCCATTCTAGTAGGCATAGTGCCCGTCTAAGATTTGGCAGCCAAGATTGACGTGGGAAATCCCCAACTCAAACCAAAGAACGTGCAGGTGAAAACATTCCCAAAATACCAAATGTAATCCACTCCGGGGAGGAGTAACCCATGAGCCATGCCGGAACTTTGAAAGTTTAAAGTGTAATGATTGTGCTCTTTTATTAAATTGAATTCCTCAAAATGAAAAAAATTAATTGGAACAGATGAAATATTCCTGTTGCTTTTTTTTTTTCTTTGTGTGTCTCTTGGCGGTGTTAAATTGATGTAGAGTAATTTGTGTTTTGTTGATTTGGCATGTGCGTTGCTGTTCACGCTCGAAATTTCACCTGGCCGTGTTTCTATTCCGGTAAGTGTTTCTTCCTGTCGATTCTGTTTATTATCTCATGCTTTACTTCATAATAGCCCATCTTAAAAAAAAACGATCCACCTTTTGCAGATGTGTTTGATTCCGAGCAGGGTATCATCATGACCATTATCTGAGCGACCGCGATGAGAGGAAGTGGGATAAGAGGGAGACGGAGGACAGCCTCTCCCTTCATATGGACATGCCTGGATTGGGGAAAGAGGACGTAAAGGTGGTTGTGGAGCAACACATTGATCTGATCGTCAAGGGTGAAGAAACCAAGGTGGAGTATCGCAACCAGGAAAGCGTCCGGAAATATACCAATCGGATGTATCTCTCCAAACAGGTTTACAGAACTGATCAAATAAAGGCCGAGATGAAAAATGGTGTGCTGAAAGTTGTGGTGCCTAAGGTGAAAGAAGAGGAGCGGTCTGACTTCCATG
Organism: Gaultheria prostrata; assembly: GCA_036023075.1. Classification (NCBI taxonomy): domain Eukaryota; kingdom Viridiplantae; phylum Streptophyta; class Magnoliopsida; order Ericales; family Ericaceae; genus Gaultheria; species Gaultheria prostrata. The sequence continues at coordinate 19,644 of JAXBDA010003644.1, forward strand.
TCAAGATTGAGTAATCAAGGAGATAGGGAAAGAATAAGTGTGTTTTTGGGTTAGGATATTGGTGTTGGTCCTAATGTTTTCAGGAGTAGATGTTAGTTTTTGTGATAGGGTTTTATGCGAAAATGAATGCGGATATCGATTTATTTATTTTTATATTAATTAAACTATTAGTGTATCTCCGAAACTTCAAATTGGAGAATGGATGTGATAAAATAGAAAATGGAAAGGATCCAACCCCTGACCGTTAACCAAAAAGAGAAAATTGAGTATGGTGTAGCAAGGACGTCAAAAATAAATATAGGTTTTTATGCATACCATTTGTTTCCTCGTGAAATGTTATTCCACGAGAAAACTAGTATATATAAAACATGCCAAGATATCAGATACGTGCTAACCTTGGTGCCAGTGGAGATGGCAATTGGAATCCATATATACAAACTCCTAAGCATGACTTTTAAGCATGACTCCTACCATATTAGTTAAATTTAGGTAGCATTGTAGATAACTCCAAGTGGAACCCAATTTTATGAGTCCCACACTTTTTGATTTTTTTTCCCCACAAAACAGAGAATGCTCTTGCTAGTCCATTGAATGCGCATATCCTCTCTAAAATTAGCAAACTCTATTAGTGAAAAATAAATCCCACTTTCGCTTATGTGCATACCTTAGAATTCAATTTAGGAGCTATTTTTAGGGAGTTCATTATTGATGCCCTAATCCCATCTCATTCCAAATCCTTGAAATCAAATATCGTATCCAACATGCCCTTAAATCCCGAAATTTTAGCCCCCCCATTCAGCAATGATATCTTGACCTTTATGGAGAATAGAGTTTTCGAAAATTGGTATCTCATTTTAGTTCTCGTTACCAAATCAAAACCAAGGGCTCATATGTCAAAATAACACCCATATTTATCGAAAAAGAACATTATGGGGGGAAATTTATCGCGAGAGAACAACAAAATATTTAAGCACCGAAACACCCCTAACCATTGTATTGAAAATTTTCTCGAATGGGAGGATGGCCCAATTCCGACCTTTATTTTCTCACCGTAACCAATTTGCAATCCAATTTAGAAGCAAAACACCAATCTCAGACTCCCCTCTCTAATCTCCGAAACAGGGATTTATCGCAACAAAACCTCTGTACAATGTTAACTTGCTTTCATATTGTGCAAATCCTCCGTTAAATTGCCAAAAAGTGCAAAGAAGAGTAAAAACACTTTCTAACTGCTTTCATTTTCTGAAAAACTCAGCTTATGCCTACTTACAATGTTAACATATGAAAGCCGCAGAGGGAAAAATACATGCACGTAATGTAGTTAGCTGATTATGTCTACCTATTTTGACAAACTCAGTGAAAAACTTGACCTTAAGATTCCAGTTTCACCCGCCGCATCTTGCAGACAAGATTAGCAGTCGGAACATCAAGCTGATTACCAGAGTCTCTTGCGAGAAGGTCCTTCAGCTGCTCTCTTGGAGTTGAAAGGCAGGTCTGGAACGTGGCGAGGATTGGTGGGATTGGCATTGAAAGTGCAGAAAGCACGTTACTTAAGTAGTCTATATCAGCAGAGAGTTGTACTGCACCGCGATCTGTTATATAGTGAATCCCCCGCAGCTGCTCCATGTAGAGAGCTGTTGCACCCTCCGCAACCTTGTTTTGGAAAAAATTAAAAGAAACAAGGAGTTATCTTCAGCTTAATGGACGCTAGTAAGACAAATGGAAAGCCTGTTATGCAACCCTTGTCGACGCTTCTAAAATAAATGTACAAGAATAAGATTCAAAGCTATATCCAATGAAGCATAAGGTGGTTTACCTTGAACATCCATTCAGTCGCAAAGAATTGTGCTTCGTCAACGTTTGCATCACTGTTAGAAATACCCTCAGCAAGTGGCTCTAATTGTTGGGGTAAAGTGAGGAGATATTCTCCTACACTGGTCACATAGGACTGAGGATATGCACTAAAATTTGGAAGAGGGTGAGCGCTAGGTTCTTCAACTGAAGACCAAATTGGCAATCGAGACACATCACTCAGTCGTTGCCGTACTTTAGATATGAGTACATCATAAACAAGTTCATTCACCTTCTCCTCGAATGCAGCGACTCGCTGAGATGTGAGTGGAAGAGCATGAAACCGGGGGTCTTTCGACTGCAAGACAACATGGAGATATTTTTATAGCTACAAAGTAGAATGTAGAATGCAACGCATAATATAAGAGAGAACATTTCATGTCAAATAAAAGCACAGAAACTGATCGTTTGGGAGGAGAAAAGATGTTGGATGCATGAAAACAATTATGGAATTAAAGAGACGCAGAAAGAAATATCTGAGAATCATTTTGTGTATTGTTTAAGTCAGGAATAGAATACACAAAGTGAATGAGAGAGATTTTCAATGTTCACGTTGAAGTGGCCTATTGCAAGTCTGCCTTTCAAGTGTTGAGCTCAAAATTAAGCTCCATCAAACTTAAGATATATCTGGATATAATCTCCATTGTGAAAGGGCATGTAGTTATAATGTTGAAACAGTAATCCATGCAAATGGTATCATAACTGCAAAGATAATTGCAGTTCCTCACAACAGTACAAAATCCACACATTACAAACAAATGTCCGGAAAAACCTGTACTGAGGATCTAAAATACTTGAGCAACAGGAAGCCACTTACAGACAAGCATCAGACATTTGCATCTATAACTATTACGGCATAATTGCAACTTTTAAACCATTCAATAGAAGGAAGTTAAGCGGAAAGGTGGGATGTGGAACAATTCCACCAGCAAGGAAAATTCTCAATGTCAAACCAAAATGCTGTCTTGATTTTGAACTCGTTACCTGCTTCACTCAATAATAGAGTTGTCTTCAACTTCTGTAGAATTTAACATACAGTACATTAAAACAGCAACATCTACAGTGTGATAGAGCTTGGGAGACAGAACGTACTTTGATGGATTCATTATTTAATTGTCACTTAATCGAATCACACCATTGCTTTTCGATAGTACTTAAATGGGTAAAGTCCACTTTACCCACGTGTGGTTTGGAGCTGGTGCAGATTACCTTCCTGACCTTCAACTTGACCACATAACCTGCTCGTGGTTGTTGAACTAACATGCACCGTCAACTCCAATAACAGAATAAGGAAAATGACCTCAGTGCCCTTTTTCTATTGCTTCTTCACCTCTGCTGCCATAGTTAATACGTATGCATATAGAGACTATTTATGGCTACAACCCACCATCATCCACTACTCCCATTCCCTTCCCCTCTCTCTCACACACACAACTTCAAAGCCCTATATGCAATTGACCCTCTCCCCAAACAATTGATGGATACATGACAGAACAAAAAAAATCCCAATCTCTTACTTCTCCCTCTCATCTCTTTGTAGCCCACCTTGGCACCACGATCAAAGCATCACTACATGATCAATCACTCTGTCGCAGCTAAAAAATAGTCATCCCAGACCCCAGTGATCAACAATTGCAAGTGGGGATTTCTTTACTGAAACTTGGTAGAGTTTTGGTGATCAATGAGTTTTTGTTTTATTGTTTTGGAAAAACTAAATTAAATATTTCTTATTAAAGAGTTTTACATTATAGGTGAAATGGTATGTTTTGTCCCCATTTGATAATAAAATGAAAAAGTTCAACTACATGCCAATGGTTCTCAAGTCAAAGATTTTATAAAGAATTGCGCTAAGGTACATTATAGCTTTTTGTAAGAGCATCTCCAATCCATGGGTTTTCCTTCAAAATGAAGAACGGAAGTGGCATATCAAGGGGAGATTTTATAATTTATGTCCTCTTTTGCTCAAAAGGTTGTACTTTTTGGAGGGACCCATCCTCCATTTTGGAGAATTGGTGGAGGATGGGTCCCTCCAAACAGTACAACTTTTTGAGGAAAAGGGGTATAAATTACAAAATCTTCCCTTGATATGTCACTTCTGGTCTTCATTTTGAAGATTGGTAGGAGATGCTCTAACATGTCTAGTCCACCTCATATTTTCATAACACTTCAAATCCACTTTTTTTGAATTTTCTAAGGTGTAAGGTCCACTCTCCATTATTAATAGACAAATATACCCTTGCATTAAATTTATACATAATATACTCTCGCCGGAAAGTTCGCCGGCGCCGGAAAGTTCGCCGGCGCCGGAAAAGTTCACCGGCGCCGGAAAAGTTCACTGGAAAATTTCACCAGCGCTGGAAAAATCGCAGACGCAGATAACCATATCTGGAATCACACGATGTGGTTATCTGTACTATATCTTCTTTTTTTTTAAAAGCCTACTTGGGATCAGATGTGGTTGTCTAGACTCACAAGAGGTGGTTATCTGGACTCAATGTGGTTGTCTGGACTATATCTTTTTTTTAAAGCCTCCTATGGATCAGATGTGGTTATCTAGACTCACAAGATGTGGTTATATGGACTCACAAGATGTGGTTATCTGGATTTCCCGTTATAAATGTTTTTTTATGAAATCTATACTATATCTACGTATAAGGCTCTCTCTTTTTATAGCATCCATCACTATTATTGGAAAAACTATTGTACTACAAGCCATTCATTTAACTTTATAGTAATGCACTTAATAGGTTAAAAGTATAAAAAATTATGCTGTCATATGTTTAGGTAGAAGTTGAGAAATCTCAGGAGTAATCATTGCACTTCCCAATACAACATTTACCCTACCACTAGCACCTACGGCCAACATACTCCTGTACATGTTGTATTCCCAAAGAAAACATAACACTCATGGTTGGGTGGATGGGCTTAACAGAGGAAAGATGAAAAAGTATCATTGTTCTCTTTCCTGGATAACATCATTGTTCTCTTCCCCTTTCATTTGATCAGCGCTCCCCGAACTTGAAAGTTTTTGCCGGAAAGTCGCTCAGAGACCAGATCAGAACACGATTCTCGCCGTAATCTTCTTCTCCTCTTTAATTTTTAACTTCGATCTTCACGCGTTTCAGTGGGTGGTACGCATCGCCGGAAAGGACCAGAACTCGCCGGTATCAACGGTAAGCGCCGGACAACTGAGCGGAATGGAATCAAACCACCACTATATCGGTTTATGCCCTAAATGGTACGGGATCTACAACCGTATCCCCACCGCCGGCTCCACCGCCCTCGGCGACACCACATATACTAACACATTACACATCATAACCTACTTCTCTGCCTTGCCGTAAAATCTCATTCAAATCCTTTTCTTCTCCTTACACAACATGATTCGCAGTACCCCGTCCCCACCTGCTGTTCCGCCGTCTCGCTGCCGCCTTGTTGATTTTGAATTCCCAGATCTGTATCGATCGATCGACGGGGAATTGTCTGGCGACGGAGGTAGCGACGGTGGGGACGATTTTGTGGTCCGTGAGTGCTCACAAGGTTACGACCCACGGCGGGCTGAGGGGAGAGAGGGAGGGGACAGTAAAATTAAGAATTCGGTTGGTGTGAAAGGAGGAAGAGACAGGATTTGCTTACACAGCGGGGTAATTTTGTACTTCGGTTTATGAGTGGACTGGAAATGTTATAAAATTGTAGAGTGGACTCGCGGCTTTAGGAAATGTCTATAGTGGACTTGTCACTAACTGGCCCAAGATTTTAAGGATCTGATGAGCAATGATTCGATTTTGGATATGGGCCATCTGGTAGCGAAAAAAATAGCCATTAGGGCATTAATTTGTGAACAATTTGTTTTAGACTTGGACTGGTGGAATATATTTGTTTTTTGGTAGTGGGGAAGAAAAAGGGGTTACTGTTGCAGTTATGTGATGGTGGAGGTTGGACTCGGAGAGGAGGTGACACCATTAATGTAGTTCTCAAAACATAATAATGGTGTTTTTGTCTGAGAGAAAAGTTTTGTTCATAACCATTTTCGCCATTGGCGAGTGCACTACACCTCCAGTTTGGACAGAAATTTTGACAGTGCATTTTAGTCCAACAACCACAAGGGGGTTATGTGGTCAAGTTGAAACCTTAGGGAGATGATCCACACCAACCCCAAACCACAAGAGGGTAAATTGGACTTTACCCTACTTAAATTCATGTACCTTCAGCTTTTATCTTCAAATCATGCAGTACCTATTTCAGCTAGAAGGCCACCCAAAAAGCAGGCTCTCTGTTTTCATGCAGGGTGTATTCAAGTTGAACTTCCTTACACTCTTCTATTGGGAACGCGACAGTAATGACAGAGAAACTAGAAACAAGATGTCAATAGTAAACGAGAAATGGGAAATCCCCCTATCCTTACACCTAGTCACCAACGAAACGAGAGTGAGTAAATAAATGAGAAAAAAAAATGCACAAATGCTACTTCCACTTACCTGCTCCAAAAGATTGAACAGTTTCCGCGACTTTTCAGGAACATCAAGAAGCCGTACAGCAGCCACATCCAAGCCGGCCAAAGACAATTCCGCACCCCCACCGCTAGCAGTATGGGAATGGTTTTGGTCCAGACTAGACCCAAATACTGAAAGTGACAAGCTCGTGCTGAGTCTAGCAAGAGTAGCTCTCAATGAAGCTTCAAAGACGGAGGATCTACTAGTTAAACAATCTGACACTGTAAGGATCTGCAGTGCACCCTGTACCATTGACCACTCCTCCTCGTTTGAGATCAAGTCAGCTTTACGAGAACCATGAGCTCCTTCCTTTTTGTCCGAAAATCCAGTTTCCTTCTTTGAACCAACACCATCACTATCCACTCCACAAATGGCTCTCAGTGACTTCAACGTGTCTTGTAGGGTGGAAATGTACTGTAGCATTATGTCATCAAGGCCAAGAATGAGCTCATCTGCTTCAGACCCCCCGGTAAAACTCATGCATCTTTCTACAGCGGCTTCAAGAAGAACAATAACTTGTGGAATAGATTCTTCCATTCTTCTAACTGTTTCACTAAGCTCAACTCCTTGGGCTCCAATGCCACGAGCAACAGCTCCCCTAAGATCTACTCCAGCGATCTCAGCAGATAGGATAAGACGCTCCATCTGTCCATACCTAGAGGACAGGTCAAGTTATAGGTCATCAGAGGGGAGAAACCAGGACACACTTAAAACAATTAAAGAAACACAAAATATGATACCAAAAAATTAAATGCCTAATAAAATTAAAGCAGAGAAAAACAGACATTTTTTTTCAAGACCATGGAGGCAATCTTTTGACGCCAGAAGGCATGGCAACGAGTATTGAGACTCCGCCAGTTTTGTCCAACATCTAGCAGTGAACAGCTCAAATGAACATATACCGAGTTAGCTTGGAGTGGCTTAAAGTGTGATTTGCACCAAAATAAGCAAGGTCCAACTTATAGACACGGCAGTTAATAGTACACACTCAGCTCGAACCTATGATATATGCATTGAAGTCAACACTGTAACAGTTGTGCGAAAGCAACTCTCCCTGAGCATAGATAAGAGAAATCACAAACTCCGGCAGCAGACTGGTTTTTTTTTTTCTTTTCTGAACTACCGGCAGCAGACTGGTTGAGGCAAGTCAAATAACTCCACTTTATGTTTTGACAGCATTTGCATAGTAAGTTACCATGGCCCTAGAGCAGCCTATATGTGTTGACATAGTTTTCTATATTTAGTTTCCCTGCCACATTCAACCTCCTTTGACACGAATTTCAGACAACTTTCCTGATTGCATCACATGATTTGCTGCAATAGTTTTCGGCACAGTAACCACAGACTCTAACCAAAGCATCAAAACACCATTCCGCCAAGTGCCACTCAAAAAACTTCCTTAGCTACGAGGCTGCATTTGTAGCATACAACCAAATTAAAGTAAACTTACCAGTACAGAAGGAAACGTATCATGTCCAAACCCTTCGCAGATTAAGAAGAAAAAAGCAAACTCCAACTTATGACAAATTACTTGCATGCAAGCCATATATATACATATGCATGTGTACGTCTACGTGTGGGTTGTGTGCATAAAAAATCATAAGCAGCTTTCCTGTATTAGCTAATAGCTACGATACGAAAATACCAATGAGAAATAGTAGAAAAGGAGATGAAAAAAAATCAAAACAAAGAATGCAGGCTCTGGCAATACATGTACTTACTTTTTCTTAAAAGATTCGTAAGGGAAGTACACAGCTTTCAGTGTATCCACTAAAACATGGATATCAGATTCTGAAAACAGGTGTTGAATATTCCTCGCAAAAGCCCCCGTTATGTTGTGTAGTTCAATCAATGCTTCGAGATGCCTAGTCTGAACTTTAATACCCTTTGGCATATCCCCCGACAAGATATCCAACACTCCTGGAAAACAGAAATGAAAACAATGGAGAAATTCACCATCAGATCTTGAAACCAATTCCAAATCCCAGGTTTCCAGATCATTTAGAACAGATAACAATCATAACATTAAGCATACGTAAACAGAAAGTCATACAAGGAAATCCAACAAATACATCCTTGTCCGTCAACAACTTCCCAACCAATGTTAACCAGCCATACAACCCGGAAAACCAGAGTGATGTTGGTCGTCCAACCCATGTAAGTATAAACAAATTCGACGAAGACAATAATCCCAAACACATGCAAAAGAATATTCTAAGAATCAAAAGGTGCAAACTACAAGGAGCCAAGTTAAGCAGAATAACTGGTAATAGCTTCATGACACCAAACCTGCAAACTTATTCAGCCCCACAGACATTTACACTACCACACCAGTTGTAAGGTAGGCTCAGTCACTTGGTACCTTGCCAAGGTAATGTACAAGGTATCCAAAGTGATTGAAGAATATGCTACGTTATGTTTATTGGCAGCTCCTATCACAATAAGAATGACAATGAATTCCTGGAAAACCCCAAAGAGATATGCTATTTGTTATTCACCAAGGGACCATCAGAGATTAGAAAGAAATGAAAAGCTGATTCCCATAGAACAGTTGGAAACATCTCATCTACTTTGTTCAAGCCTAATTCTTTATCCTTGCCAGGCATCAGTAAGAAAGGTGATAATATTCGATTCATTATTCATCAGCAAATGATTTGAAATTGTTGTATTTATAGTTCAACAGGTAATGCTTTAATAGTTTGATTACGAAAAAATATCACTTATGCTGTTACGCTTTTTGGACTGGTTGCAAAACAAGGATATAGAGAATCCTGTTTTATGATAATAAAATTGGTAGTTCAAATTTTTAACAATTTCCTGAATGTTTTAGCACTTAGAATCCAACATTGCACATGGGTATAAGATCCCCAAACAACAAAACATTTAAAGAATTGCAATTCCGTAAATGGTAAAATAGATAAATCCTAAAGAAATCTAAAGTTCAACCTTTAGCCAATCCTCTTGTTTCAGGAACAACATCTCCAGTAGCTAGGTTAATACGAGATACAAAACTTGCACCAACAGTTGCCATGGTCTCTATTAGAACCTTAGGGACAAGAGTCTTATAATCATCTGGAAAAGCAATCATACACCTGCAGATGAAAATTGCAAAATAAAGTTTTGCCATAGAGAATGAAAATCGTAGCTTAATCTAGTTTGATGATTTTTTGCTGTAGTTGTTTACTCTTTAAGACTTTAAGTGAAAACAAATGCTTGCACATATTCAGTGTACCTAGGCCATGTAAGAGCAAAATGAATGCAGCAATTACTCTATTTGCAAAAGATTTGAGATCCAGATATCTCTGAAGATAAAGTAAATGCAGTTGGGATGCAAATAACGTTTTTATCATGGTAACTTAAATATTAAGTACATACCCTAACAACTGACACATCAAAGCGAAGATATTGTGCAGATATTATATGTTCGACCTCAAATTCTGAAACAGATTTAACAGACATGGTTGCACATAATTATGCTGTTTATATATGACAAGATGCCTGGCAACACTGGTATTAAGAAACCCCTCAATAAGGCTTTACAAACTTCCATTGTCAAATTTATTAGAACAAGGGACACCTGTACATGCAGACATAGATATCAACCCAGAACCCTGAGGATCTTTTCAGTTTTCAATGTAAGGCTTGCTCTTTCATTTTTCCTTTCTTCTTCTCTTTCCTTTTATGTTTTTTCTCAATTTCTACACAACGGAAGAAAACCAGCTCAGAAGCAGCTATTGGCCCCAGTTATTCTGGTGTAAAAGGGTATAGCGTAGAATAACAGAATCTTATTTGCCATGCAGTACATTTGCCGTTTAAGTTTAATGCAAGGTTCTAAAACTCGTTAGGCGCTCCCACGGCGGCCAGGCACCTTCTAGCTTCCAGGGCCAAGTACTCGGCGCTTAGTCGGGCAATTAGTCGGGTTACTCGGGCTAGTCGGAGAGGGGACTTCTAGCGCCTAGGCGGCGAGTACTCGGCCTTCCAGACCTTCTTTTAGAACACTGGTTTAATGGCTGCCGAAGTCAACAGCAGTGTTAGCATGCACTTATCCTGTTAAAAATTTTATAGCCTCTATTTCAATCTTACCAACGAGAGGAATGTGAAAACAGGAACTAAGATTTAAACTTTACCACTTCCATTCTTGTTCTAAATAAAGCAGTACTTCATCGTTAAAGCTGGGCAGCCAACTGGAGAATGAAACTGCTGGCAAGCTTGATGGAAAACCTTGACTATTTGATACCCTTTCAAGTTCATTTTTCTCACTTCCAAGCTTAATAGCTCGTTGTGAGCCAAAGTCTTCCCATAGCTGCTTTATAGGCCTTAAGTGAACTTTTGTATAGTGCTGTTCTAAAGATTTGAATCTCCCAATTCGAATTAGAATTCCCCGCAAATCTTGAGCAACATCAACCTAAAATCAAGAATATGGATATTTGAAGAAATTAACTTGTGCAAAGTACAAGAACCAAAAAAAAAAGTGAATCGAGGTTCTGCAAATTATCGGAATGCAGCCAATGGTTATACAAGTTTCTGCAAAATGTAAACCTTGCGATTTGATAAAGCATCTGTTAAACGAGGCTGAACCATTGTGTCCAGTCTATCCTCTAGCACTTCAAGCTGCTTCCTAACATTTGCAAATTCAGCGACCTGAGAAAGAAGGCATTCCATAATGATCATATCTATTAATCTATTATTGTTATAGATGCTGAACAAGTGCATTCAACATGACTAGTTCAATAAAAAAACTTGCCTCGCCAACTGCAGACAAGCAATGCCTCATGTTAGCCAAGGTTTCTGCTGCACGAGGGAGGTCACCACTAGCAAAGACATCCTCCACGGTCGAACTCAATTGCGTTAATCCAGCAGCATCCTGTTTATAGAAGGAAAAAAACAACAGAACACATTCTTAATGAAGCAAAACGTCTCTTCGCAAATTGATAACTTGAGAAGTGTTACAGTCACTACCTGCAATGTTTCATAAGCAGCTTCCATTCTCCGCTTGACAGTGTCGACTTTAGCTATGGTGGCAATAGATTCTGCTGAGGATCCCTCAGCCTGCAGATGACAGTAGAACCATTAGAACTATGGCAACGTGAAACTCTAATACCCTAGCAAAATACAGTTTGGTACGCACATCTGAAACATGTGCACTTCAGTTCCAAAACAGTAAATTCAGTGATCCAAAGCATTCCCCAAGGTTTTCCAACAGGAAAAAAAAATCAACTAATTAAGGCAACAATCTAGAGAGAATGGAATTCTGGCAAGAGAAATAGGGGGGGGGGGGGGGGGAAACACAATCGTTACGCTTATAGAAATGTGTCCTGTATGAATAATTTGAAAAGTAGTACTAGGTTATACTAGATGTTTATCGCTTGGAACTGTAAGTCCTAGTTTTTATTTATCTACAGAAGCCTACGCTAGTGAACCACAAATTAGGCATGTGGCACACCACGTTCCCGTTCCCCGTACCGGTATGATCCGCGTTCTAGGAAACACAGGATTAGAACTCTATTATCTCACAGAGATCAACCGCGTTCCTAGCTACAGTTCAATCAGAATATCCAAGAAGATAAGCTAAGGAAAAGGAATATAACTCCACTGAATGGCATTCTTCAAATATCAGCCAATGTTATGACGGGAGAAATGGATGGCATTTGGGAGCGATGATTCAAGATCCTCATATTCAAAATTACAATAAGCCTAATGCCCAAATCTCAAACAGCAGATGACATCTATAATTAATCAGCTATTTCACATCTACTTTCCATAACAATTAAGGTTTTTTCCATATCTGTCGTCGAGATTATGCATCAGTGCCATTGGATATGCGATGTAGACACACACGTACAGCCAATTACTAAAAACATTGGTCCAAATTCAATCACAGTCGCAATTTATAAACAATGGTGAGGTGGTGAGTACTGTAAACTAGCCTAATGTCAAAATCTCATACTGCAAACCCCATATCAGCTACTAGTATTTCATATATCTATCTTTCCAGAGCATAACAATTCAGGATTGCAAGTTTCTTTCCACATATCGTCACGTTTATTGCATCAGTGGCATTGAATTTGCGATGTACATACGCATGTGTAGTCAATTCCAAAAACCATTGATAAAAATTCATAGTCACCATTCATAGACAAGTACACACTACTGTACAAAACAATGGTGATCGTGGTGAGTACCTTTTTGAGTTTCTGAAGGATGCCGGCGACGGAGGCACGTAGGGAGATGGCGTCGTCTCGGAGGCGGATGACGTCGCGAGTGGCGCGCGGGACGCGGAGGATGGAAGCGGCGCTCTGGTCTTCGAGGGAGACGGCAATCTCCTCCGACGTCATCTGGAGCTTCATTTCCAGATCTACCAGGTGCTTCTCCAGCGGGTCCTGTGGGTGACGTGACTGGCAAGCAGCGTTGATCCATTTCTTCGCGTCGAATTTCTCGTCGGAGAATGAACCCAGATCGACCATCATCTTCGCAGATCACCAGCTGATTGCCACTCTCTCTGAATCTTGTTTCAGTTCGGTTGCTATTTACAACCCATCGTGCTCCTACCAGAAAAAAAGAAATAGAATTTGGCAAACATATTTTCAAAAAAATATAATACTCCATCAAGTACACATTGGTTTATTACTCCCTTCCGCCCCGTTTGGATGCCGGAATGATTTTAAATAAATTTGTAATGATGGTAGATTTGATGGTGAATTTGTAATGACGGTAGACCCACCTTCTAGGATGTCTAAAAGCTATTCATTGCCCTAAATCCCAAACGCCCTCTAATGAAGCTTGAACCCTGGTTTCACTTGTGTAAGAATCAGGAAATAACCGCTAAGCTACAAGCTTTTGGTTGTTTGGATGGTTTTTTGAGAAGGGGGATTTGGAGGGTGGATATGGTAGGATAAGTTGTCAAATGACTTTATTGCCCTCAATATATTAATTTAATAAACAAAATGCATTAATTTCATTATGAGTAGAATAAATATAAAATAATAAGAATAAATACACAATAAATACGTTAATATATTTAAAGTATATTAGGATGTTAAAAAAAATATTTTTCTCAAAAAAATTAATACTAAATTAAAGCAAAATGTTATGATCCATTTTAACTATATAAAAAAAATCACAACATGTGCTTTCAATGCAAATGTCAACAATTACAGGGGCTTCCAGTGTGATTTAGTAAAAAAGAGAGGTAAAAAGTAGGGGTGGGTATCGGATTATTTCGTGTTGTGTATCAAAATCTTATTTATAAATTTCTATAACATTTTTCAACTTATCAGATTTTCGTGTCATGTTTCGGGTCGTGTCGGGTTCGTGTTGTCTTGTCATGTCAAAAAGTCCTACTTTTAGTTAAAATTTTATTTTTTTTACTTGACAGTTCATCAAACTAATGTCTAATGTATAAAATTACTCATAAAAATAATTATTTTTAGCTCAAC